>RJWH01003331.1:116061-162568 GCA_004363575.1 Solenodon paradoxus | reverse complement strand
AAGGTGGTAATGAAGGCAGGCAGGCAAAAAGAGAGAGATTTAGTTGTCCATTTTAATTGGTCCCCCTGGTCCTGGCCTCAAATCTTGGGCTGTATGAGGACTGTACCACATTCAGGGCTGTAACACTGAGCCACCAGGGTACACTTCTATAGACTTTTGGTATGATGGATAACAATTTGTTTTCAAATGTTGAACCAACCTTGTAGGCTTTGAATAAATTTTACTTGGTTGTGCATGATTCCTTCTATACATATTTGAATTCAATTTGTTGTTGTTGAGAATTTTTCTTGTTCATGAGAGCTATTGGTTTCAACTTTCCTTGTGATATTTTTGTGTGACTTTAGTACTAGGATAATATTGGCCTCATAGAAATTGTTGGGAAGTATTCCCTCTGAATCTATTTGAGGGAAGAATTTATAGAGAACTGGTATAATTTCTTTCTAAATGTCTAGTGAACTCAACCAGTCCTTTTGCTTTTAAAAGGTTAGTAATTATTTATGCGACATTTTATAGATATAGGCCTTTTCAGGTATCTTTTCATGTGATTTTGATAGATTGTGTTAGTTAAGGTATTTGTCTTTCAAATATATGAGCATTTAGTTGTTCATAGTAGTCCTTTATTATTCTTTTAATGTCCATAATACCTCTAGTAATGACCCTCTTTTAATGCCTGATAGCAATAATTTATGTCTTCTCTCTTTTTCTCGTAGTTAGCATGACTAGAATTTTATTACTTTGATCTTTCCAAAGATTTCACTTTTGGTTTTCTCTATTGATTTTCTGTTTACATTTCATTGATGTCTGGTCTTATTTTTTTTTCTTTTGATTATGATTGTTTTAATATGTTCTTCTTCTAATTTCCTAAGGTAGACAGTTGGAGTATTGATTTTAGGACCTTCTTCATATGTCATATATTCATAAACATTACAAATTTTCATAAAGTTCAGCTTTTGCTATATCCCAAGCTTTTTGATAATTTTTTTTCAAAATATTTTGAAATTTTATTTGAGATTTCTTCAACACATTAATTATTTACATATGTACTGCTGAATTTTTATATTTGTAGTTGTTGAAATACTTGGGGAGTTTCTAGATAATTAAAAAAATTCGTTTCTGGTTTGATTCCATTATCATCTGAGGGAATACCTGCATAATTTTACATTATACAACAATGCATCATGTTATACAAATACATATATTTAAGCTTGAATACCTTGTTGCTATTATATTTTAATTATTTATCCACAAGCCTATTATATATTAGTTCCATTAAGAATAAGAAAAATAAAAGGTTTTAATTTATCATCATTTATTCCTTCTTTATTGCTTTTCTCTTCTTTATGTAGATCAGTGTTAGACCTATAATACTTTCCTTCCCTTCAAGAACTTTTTAAAACTTTTCTTGCAAGGTGAGTTTACTGGCAGTGAATTCTCTCAATTTTTGTTTAAGAGAGACTTGTTTTTCCTTTACTCAAAAATAAATTCATTTCGGTTCACTTTTTTCTCTCAACATTATAAGTGTTTTACTTTCCTACTTCTTGTCCTCAAGATTTCTGAGTTTGATGTAATTCTTATGTTTTTCTACAATTAAGCTAATTTGGGGATATTTCACGATTTTTTCTTTGTGTTTGAAATTTTGGAGTTTGAATGTATTACCATTTCATTACAATTAAAGATGCTTTCCTCAGCTATGTCTAATCTACTAAGAAACTCATCAAAGGTATTCTTCATTTCTCTTTTGATCTGTAGAACCTCCTTTTATTCATTCTTAGAAATTCTCTCTCTCTCATAATATTTATCTGTTTGTTCATGGTGTCATCCTTAGCATTCTAATCATAGTTATTTTAAGAATTCTTATGTGAGACTCCCAACAATCCTGCCATATCTGTCTTGTTCTAATGTTTTCTGTTTAAACTGTTTCTTGTCTTTTAGAATGCTTGTAACTTGTTTTTGTAAGTCAGACAACTGTTATGTGAAAGGAACAGCAGTAAATAGGCTGACAGTACAGTGGTGATAAGTGTAGGGGGATGGGAAGTGTTCTGTAGTCCTGTGAATAAATACGTCTTTTAGTGAACTTGCACCCATGGATGGTGACTCTTACAGATGCTTCTAAGTTTCTCCCACCTTCTGTTGGATAGGATGGCTAAGGTGTCTGAAGTTGGGTATTTCCCTTCTAATTGTTTGTATATTTTCCTGCCCTGTGTGGAAGTCTAAGCTAGAGTTAAGTAATTCTCATCCTCAGGTCAGTTACATTCTTATAAATCCTTGTAAGTTAGGATCTGGTAATATTTTATCTTAAGCACAGATCTTTTTAAGAACAGAATGCTCTGGAATATTTTAAAATGGTTCTTTTTCCTTCCCCTGCTAGAGGTACTGGGTGATTTTTCTCTGTCAGTCACCATGAGTTTTTAGTAGACCTGGAGGTAAAACTCAAAAAACATATGGGCGTGTTCCCCTAGGCTGGGTCCCCCTGGAGTTCACAACTCTCAGAGTTGCCCATAGAGAGTCCCCGAGTAATCTGACAACTATGGGTCAGGTACTCCAGTACTTTATCCCATAGAGATTTCTGTTTCAGCACCTCGCCTGTGGCAACCTGTGCATTTCATTTGCCTCTCTCCCCAATTTTGGACATTATAGTTTTCCCTGTGACTTAAGTTCTCTGACAGACCTAGAGAGGAGTTTATTTTTGATCAAGTTCTACTATTTACTTATCAGATCCTTGAATGCCAGGCCCTCTAAATATATTTTTAATATAAGTGTGCTTACTACAGGTCAGACATCTTTGTACTAATTCTTGTTTGTCCCTTTGGAAAGGCAAAAGGGTTTCATTAATTTGTATTAAAATACCTGGAAGCATCCTGGCCCCCAATTATGCTCACTAGTCATAGCTCAGAAGTAGCTCAACTCAAACAGTAAGTAGCACATTGTTGGTACTGGGGGCAGTCTCATTCTGAAATGTGAAGGCAAATGAGTGGGGAGCTTCTTGATGGATCACTTAGTCTCTCCACATGGAATCATATAAATCATGATGAAAAATGGACTGTGAGGCCCACTTCATAAATCCTGACCCAGTTTCCAAACATAGGGTCTTGCAATATCAAAGTCAGTGCTCAGCATTTCACATGCAAACCTGTAGCTCGACTCCTGCAGGAGTTAATGTGTTAGCATTTTAACAAATTGAACCACTTCAGTGGCCTATTTATCAGTTCAAGCTATTTGGAAATGTTGCGACCATATGTCGTCCATTGAAATGAACACTAAACACTGCATTTATAAATGGTAATTTATGACTCATAAATGTCTTTGCTATTAGAGCCATTCTGCCACTGTGAATGGAATTGATAGCAGGTTCTAAGCTCTGTGGTATGTGTATGTTTTTTCCCTTTTTAGGAATGTTGTGGATATTAAAGCTTTAGTGCCTCATGGAAATGTTATTTTTAAAAAGCTGTGCATATCAAAAAGATTGTGTTCTTATGCTAGATTTTCATATTCATAAATTTGACAGGCAGGTTAAATATATGTGTACATGTTCATATGGTGAGGAGATTTACATTTTTATAGAGATAAAGATTATAGAATCATAACTCTAAGATGTAGAAGTCACCTTACTATCAATCCAAACCTTGGATTTACTTACAATGACTCATTATCTACAATAATACCTGCTCTTTCCTTCTTTCTTAAAATGCCTGGCTTTGAATTGGACATTGGTCCTCTAAGACTTAATTACTTACTCTCTTTAGAAATGGGATGGAAAAATGATAAAACATAGTAAGCAGAAACATTGTGTGGCTGCTTCTGATAAACCATTTAAAAATAAGTTGGCTTACTTTGCATTTTTTATTGACGCTTCTTTTGTCTTGCTTCCTGGAATATGGATTTCAAGACAAACATGAGCAACCATTTGGACACTGAGAACTACAGACTGATTGTATTATATCTGGAAGAAACCAGGGTCCCTGACAAAGTTGTGAAGCCATGTATTGGTCTAGGAAGACTAGCTCCAGACTTATTTTGTGAGAAAAAATGAAGAAATAGCAGGAGAAAAATCTTTGTTTATATAGTTGTATGTTTTGAAGTCTACATTCATAACTTAATTGATATAGTGAGTTAATAATACATACTATCTTAATTAAATCATGAATTATATGAGGTTCAGATAAACTGTTTTATTTGTCCAAGTTCACAGAATTCAATGTAGCTGAGAAATTCTAGAACTCATGTTCTTGAACCTTAATTCAATAGTCTTGCTACTTACATGATGCTTGCAGATTGTAATGACGTTTGTGTAGGAGATCTCATTAGTATGTGCTTTAGTATAGCTGGTAGGGTTTGCAGTCAAACTTGGCCACCTGGTTAGTGAAATATCGACTTGAGGAATTGGCGCTAGCTGAGACATCTGTATTAGAGAATAGATGTTCCAACAACTCATCACAGTCTACCATTCCTCTACATACGTGGAAGTAAAGTTTTATCTGTAACTGTTACATTTTTAACTCTGGTTTATAAAAAATAAATGTGACTATCTAAAGATGTGAATGCATATTTTAGTTAGCATTTTTTGTTAGTGAGTTCTGATGCTTCAAGAAATTTATAACTGTTGTTATTCATATACATGGTTGATACTATGACTACTCTTTCTAAAGAGAATAATATATTTGAGGTTTGACCAAAATAGTGAGATAATGTGAGAACCAAAAGGTTACAGTTAATGAAGCTCCTGAACAGTGAAAGGAAACCTTCCTTCTTTAAAGGTAGTACAGAGTTTTAATCTTGGGGAGGGATGATTCTAAACAACAAAATTGTAATAGAATTTTATCATTGACTTTCAGTATCAAAAATGTGAGTCTCCAGCTTATCTCTGTCTATCCCAAACCGATAATACATACACATACACACACCCTAATTCTTTAGATTTATAAAGAAATTGTAGTTCTCTTGTGCATCTTCTAATATAGTGCTAGAAACTCTCTACAAATTTAATCAATTGAATGATTTGTTTTAAGAGTACTTACTACATAAGCATTATTGTTTTAGGAGTTATTCATCATAAAAATAAATAAAAAATAAACACAGCCAGACAAAAAACCTCAATAAGGCAGGGTATTTGTCCTCATGAATTTAGTATCAAGAAAAACATAAACACAAATAACTGAAAATGAAGTTTGATGACATGAAAAATACAGTCAAACTTTTCAATTTGTAGCAATATCAGAAAGAAAACTTATTGGATCAAACTTTTTATTTTTCAAATTTAGCCAATAGTTGTTGTTACCTTTCTTATAGGTTTCATATAGTGATTAGTGAGGATAAGTATAAATGGTACAAAGTGGTTCATGCATGCATTTGATATCAGGAATAATTGTGAATAATAACTATGATGAATTACAAAACTCAAAAAAGAATGAAGAAAATGTTGAAAAAATGCTTCTTTGAATGCAGGGATTTAAAGTAAAGTTTGAAGTTCAATAAATCTCTTTTTATACATTTTGGAAAATCCAAATATAAAAAAGATAAAAAACACTTTAATATACTTCTATGTGCTAAATATAACAATAATATTTTAATTATTTGTCATATTTGTTTCTGATTTATTTAAGGAAAGAAACATTACAGGTATATTTCAAGACATCTGTGAATCTTTTAGTATAAAAATGTCTACTCTTATTACTATAGTAAATAATTTTATAAATGGTATTTGTCATTCTGTTATATTATACAGGCAAAATTCTATGGTGGTTTCCAAGATTCCCAGCACCTGGTATACACACACTATATTCCATTATTCAATCAAACATTTAACCTAGGTCTTTCTTTAATTATATTTTACAGATGAAATTAGTTCCTAAATCAGTTGATCTTAAAAAAAGGAAGTTTTTTCTCAAATAGTCTGATCTAATCAGGACATTCTTAAAATAACTGTTCCTGTTGCAAGAGATTGGTCTGTGTGTTTGCGTGTGTGTGTGTGTGTTTGTATGTTTAGTGATTCTCAATAGTTGACCTTGACAATGGAGGGGCCACATGACAAGGAATGTTGGCTGTCTCTAGTTGTCCGGAGTGATCCCAGCTAACAGTTATGTACTATAAGGTCATAGTTTTAACAGTTATATACTAAATTCTTCCAATGATCTGAATGAGTTTGGAAGGGAACCTCATGAATCAGATGATTCTCCAGATAGGCTAAAACTTGATTTCAGTTTTGTTAACTCCCGAGCAGAAATCCCAGTCACAAAATATCCATACTTCTGACCTACAGAATTGTGAGAGGTAATTGGATTTTATTTTAAGTTACTAATGACATGTTTTTCACATTAAAATTATATATGTATATATTATATATATATTTATATATGTTTTCAATCTCTTTAAAATACATATTACTGAATGAGAGAATATATTTGTAAATCAAATATCTGAAAAGGATTAATACCCCAATATATGAAGAATGCATACATTTAATTAAAATACTTTCAGTGTGCAGAGGAGCTGAATAGATGTTTTACCAAAGAAGACATACAGATAGATAGCCAACAGGTGCACAGAAAAGATGTTCATCATCACTTAATATTATGAAAGTTCAAATAAAAACCACAAAATGTCTCTTCAGACCTATGAGAATTACTGTTACCAAAAATAAGAAACATTTGTGGCAAGGATGTAGAAAAAGGAAACTCTTGTAATACAATTGGTGCAAAAATAAATTGGTGCAGTCATATGAAAAATAACCTAGAGATAACACTATAAAAAATAAGAACAGAAATAATCATATGACTATTTATGTATATTATTGTTATATAATAGCATATTATTCCATTTTGGAGTATTTATCCAAATAATATGAAATACGTAATTTGAAAAGTTATGTATACTATATGCACACACACATACATATATATGTATATATATATATATATATACATATATATGGCACTATTATGCCCTCTATTTTGTTCCAGTGCTTGAATTATAATATATAATATGCAATACTGAAGTCTGGGTTTTAATACTTTTCCTTAAAGATGTTATAGATAGTACTTTACAACTGGCTTTTTTACTAAATATTATACTGAATAATTTATATATATTAGGTTTATATAAAGATTTATGTGGCAGAATGGTTTATTACTTTTAAATTTGCACTTGAATTCAATTATATCTATACATTGCTCTAACATTAGACATTAAGGGTTTAGCACAAATGTTGTCTAATACAAATATTGCTAGGATAAACATTTTGTCATGTTTTTGTGCTTATAGCAGACATTTCTATATATTGTATCTATGGTGGCCTCTAGCAGTCATTATATCCTCATAAGAAGAAACTTGAATGTTCTTTTATATTAGTTTTTTTAAAAGGAAAGATGCATCCAGGAATGAAGGCAAATAGGCAAGTAGGCAAAAAGAAAGAGGAGGAAAAGTCACTTTCATTTTTATTTAGCTGTTCACATTGGTCGCCTAACCCTGGCCCTGGGTCTGAAACTGGGCACCCTGGGATGTATGTGGGACTGGTCCCAGGTGTCCTCGAGTGCTAGGCCACCAGGACACATCTCATCTATTTGTAACGTAAATTTGATTTTTTTCACTTTATTTTGAGTGAGAAATGACTCCTGAGTGTCTTCTCCCTAGATAATCATTAATACAATCATTCATTCGATCATTGTTATGAGCAGGAATCTGATGTAGAGACTATATAGCTGCTGTGCATATAGAAAGTTAAGTAGAATCATTAAATATCTCCAGATAGGTCAGTTCTGCTTATACTTTCACAAGAAGCACATAAAAGCCTCTATTCAAGTTATTACCCAAAATTGGTAACATCAAACTTTGTTTTGCCTGATTTAATACAATTTATTAATCTTATTGTTTCATATAGATTTCACTTGGCACAAGCAAGGATAAGCATCTTCTTGTATATCATTATCAATAAATGAGTCTGTCCTGAGATTTGACGCTTATGCTGTGCTATAATTTACTACTGATTTCCAAATCTTCTCTTTCGAGCTTGTAGTCTAAAAAGTCTGTATGCTCATTCTTTCACATGTACTTTCCCTCTAAGCTATATCTTTTGATTTTGCTTATGAATTCTTCTGCCGTAGAAACTGTTTCCATTTTAATACAGTCGAGTGGGTCAAAATATTCCTATATTATCAGGCATATTTGAGTAAACATGATGGATGTGATCATTCTAAAATTATTTGATAGCCTATGACATTGTCCTGCATGTTTTCCAAGGCTTTGAAACTTTTGTTCCTACTTAGGTTTTTGCCACGTCTAGATTTTACTTTGTGAAAGTGTTAATGATCGATTTTGGTAACAGAAGAAGAGAAAAGGGGTGCATTTTACTATAATATATATCTCTATGAACGCTTTCCTTAAACAATAAAGAGCATGTGTCAATTTTATCATTTTAATAAAAATGAGATTAAGATCAAATATTCATTTCTAAAGTAAGTATTAAGCAATATCAAACACATTAAGAGTATTGATTCGTGCCACCCTGAATTGTAGAAAGACATAGTAAATACTGCTCTGTTGTAGCAGTTACACAATCAGAGGAATTTGGGGTGGAACATCACTTGCAATTCTGCCACTAGGATAAAAGAAAGCACAAGCCATTAGATAATCTTCTTCAAGTAAGTATAATAGTGATTGTAATCAAAATGTTTACATTATTCTGTATTCTTCATGGAAATGGAAGTTTTTTTCCTAAAACTCCTCTACATTTCGTGTGTGATGAAATGTGAGTGCAGGAGTCCAGGTCAGCTCAGTGCCACATCACAGAGTATGTTTTATTTTGTTTTGTTTCTACATCTGCGATGGATGCAATAGTTTGAAGACCTTTGGAAAAGCCAAAATTATAAGCAAAGTGAGGGCACAGTGTAGCCACTCATTAGCATAGCTGATTATTATGCAATTCTGTGTACCTGGAAACAGCAGAGCTTAAAGAATTGAGACAGATCATGAACCATCTCAGACTGAGGATAGGAAAATTCAGTAAGGAGTAATCTGTTTTTATTGTTTTAAAAATACCTCTTTGGCTTTGTTGAAGTTCTTGTAATTTAAATTATCTTTCCTACTTGACCTCCAATCTGGCTATATTCTTCCTTTTTGGGCTAATTCTCAATCACTTGGAATCCAAAGAGCATTCCTGTTCTTAGTTTTCTGGAACTACAGAATTCATGAATACTTTACTGTTTCTACCATACTCATTTACTCTTTTTTAAAATAGATCACCTACGAGTTACCAATTACTTTTTGCATGTACTAAACTCTCTCACTTCCATGGTAGTTTTGCTATGAAGTCTTTACTATTTACCATACTTGAAAGAAAAAAAGAAAGACATATTGATAAAGATGATAGCCTTTTCATAATTAAAAACAGGGCAAAAACCTGATTGGAAAGTTAGTGGTCTGTGGTCTCAATTCAGCCATTTATCTTCTAGGGTCTCATTTTACTACATCTTCAAGAGCATTTTGAGAAGTTAGTACTCTATCAGAGCTATTCATTCCGAGCTTGATTGATAATTTTCTATGCCATATATGTTTACTTTACATTTAGACTGACCTTTTCCACCAGTGTCTATTTTCCAAATTTTTCCATGCTCACGTGATGTGCTATTCCTAATTTACTGTAAATGTTACTTATGTAAGATCAAATAGTTATTTTGCTTTTAAAGGTCATCTCCCCATACAAAATTCCCTCATTTCACAAATAATTTTCTATATAACTTCATTTATTTATGGAGATCTCAGTAATTACTAAACATAAAGACAAATAGACCTGGCAGACTGCTTACAACAGCATGATCATTAAGCCTGAGTTACCTGATGCGCTTTAGAAAATCTTTATATGGCCTCTTGTAATCAAATTCAATAAGAATTTTTAAAAAAATTATAATTAAAAATATCTGGGGTTGAAGTGCATATAAGTTTACAGACACATGCTGGACAAAACTGGATTTTGCTATATTTTTACTCTTTAAAAAAATTACCATTCTCTCCTAGTCACAAAATCTAAAGAAAGAAAAACAGAATTTTTGTCTACTGAAACTCTTTCATAAAGCACCTCGGGATTCCTCAGATCTCTGTAGACTATGGTTGAAATACTGAGTTTTTAAGATATATTTCTTATGTATTTGGATATGTATAAAACTGCATGTCAATTTTAAGTGACATATAAATGGACCTGTATTTTAAAGTACTAGTTTTTCAAAAAACTTTCCAGAACTTTTAATGTACGAAGAAGAGTATTTACTTTTTTTGGCAAAAAAATACATGCACGAAGAGGTAGACTGTGAAAAAAACAGAAAATGTTCTCAAAATTTTTACTAAATTGATTTGTAAATTTGATGCATATCAGAAATTAATGTGAATGAATTTTTACAGAAATCAAGCACCTGATTCTAAATAAAATATATACTTAAATATATATTTATTATACATATATATGAAAACATGCATACATACATATATGCATTCAAAATAAAATATAGATCATCTATTACTTCTTGGTAGAATTATTTTAGGACAGTATTTTTCTCTGGAAATCAGAAGGGTATTGTTATATGTGTATTTGTTTGTCAAAATGTTGATATGAAATAAGTAGAACAAATATTAATATGTTAGAGAATAATTGTTATGCTTTTTCTATTTCAAAATGTAATTTTAAGAAACAACAACAACAACAGAATTCAGAATGTGAAAAATATTACTAAGTGCTATGGAAGCACAGAGGAAAGCATGAAATTTTGGCTAATAGAAAATCATATTTTTGAAGTGATGGTGCTCACTCTAAATCTTGAATGGCACACAGGATTTCAGCAGACAAAAGGAAGGTCATTCAAAGGAGAAGCAATATTTGATGTTGAATAGGAAAAGAATATTGGAAATGATATTTTCAAAGTGCAGAGGATATACTAGAAGCATATTAATAAAATGCTGCTTGAGAGAAAGTTTATGGAATTCAGGAATTAGGAGGCAGTAGGGAGGAAAGAATTGGGTCAAAGTTAATGAAGTGTAAAACAAAATGGAGGCAAAGATTAATCCACTGGATTGAACTGATGAGTGAAGAAGGAGTCTCTAGATAGTTTAATTTGAATGAAAAGCGTTATTTGACAGGGAAGTGACAGAAGATTTCCCAGGTTTTCTTTGTATATGCTTATTGTAGAAGAACGAATTCTATAGAAAAGTAACTTAGCTCAAAGAGTTATATGAAAGATTGTTATTATTGCTGTATTTTGCTTTGTAACATATTTCTAATCTAAGGGAAAATAATTAGAAGAAACAATTCTGAGGGCTGGAGTCGATGGATGAGTTAGTTATCCAGAGGAAGAAGGGAAGGGCTAAATTCGAAGGACAGGAGAGAGAGATTTTTAAAAACAGAAAAAGGACTAGTTTAATACCAAGTGATTATAAAGAGAGAGAAGACAATTGAAAACTTTGTTATAGAGAACTGAGATCTTTCCTAAAGTAAGAGAAAGAAAAAGGAGCAGCAGACGGTATTACCAATTTGGAGAGGTCAAAAATAAAAATAGTTTGGAACACATGATAAGGGAATGAAATTAGGCACCGTGTGGGTACATAAAAAATCTCTCCTAAAGCAACTCCATCCCTACTGATTGGGTACTGTACACATCTTTAACCTTTTTTGTTAACTTGCTCCTAGGGATTTGTTTCTTCTTGATGTGATTATAAATGGCAGTGTTTCTTGATTTTTCTTAAGACTCATTATATATAAAATTGCAACAGACATTTGTAAATTTTTTTTTAGCCAGCCACTTTACTATACTCACTTATAGATCTAATAGATTGTTAGTGGAATATTTTGCATTTTCTATGTATCTAGAAACAGTGCAATCTGCAAATAGTGATAATGTCACTGCTTTTCCAATTTAATTTCCTTTTTCTTATCTAATTGCTTTGGCATTTTCCCCTCTTCATAAGAAGGAGTAGGCTTGTCTGACAACAGTGAGTCTCTCATGTCTGTGTTGATAAACTATAAACTCTTCTACTATTATTAGAAGCAATTTTATTCCCTTAAGCTCAAGTCATCAGAAGCTGCAGAAAATAATTGAGAGCTCCCAATATTCTTAATACAAACTCAGGCATTCCTTTGTTGTGAAAGTAGTAACTGTTGTATTTCATCACTGGGCAACTACTTACAAAGCTCTCTATATTTTGAAATTAAATTTATATCTATGTTAAGCTCATGATATGAATTAAAACTAAATCTCTTTATCCTCTCAGTGAGCTTTGTTGTAGCATTTTTTAAAGACTTGATATGATGTACAGGCTATCATTTTGTGAATGTTTAAGTGAAAATTTAGGCAAAATAATTAGAAGGAGAAAGACAAACATTGTATGATTTCACTCATATGCTGCATATAGAAAAAACAAACAAAATTTTTTAACCAGATCAAACAAAAATAGACTTTTAGTCTATAAAATCAAATTAGTGGATACCAGAAGGTAAAAGGAATTGCTGGACAAATTGATTGAAAGGGATCAACTAGTGGGTGAAGGAGAGAACTGTTGAGATGAACTTAATATATTATATACAAATCTTGATTCACAGTGCTGTACGCCTTAAACTTAAATAATGTTATGATGCATTGTTCCTTCAATAAAATTTAAAAAATGAAAGAAAACCAATAGTGTTTAACTAAAAACATCTTAGATAACTAAATTTAATATTTATCACATGGATATACCAGTTTTGGTGTCAGGTAGAATGCCTTGCACAAAATAAATAGTTATCTTTTACAAACCGATGCTCTTTAATAAGTATCTCTGGGTATCAAAAATAAATAAAACTGATCTTATAAGAAAACTATTTAGATTCTATCATATATACTAACAACTGTGCCTTAGAAGGAAAAAATAGTGGGTGATGGAACAGCATAGCTGGAGACTCCTGGTTTATATTCCCACCTATGTGTGTTATTTTCTAAGAATTTTAGAAAAAATAACATGGATCCTCTGTGACTTCCATTTATGCTTTAATGAGTAGCTACTAGTAGAGTTTGTTTATCTACTATATGGTCTTACAAAAAGTAAAGTGTGCCTTAGGAGAATCTGATGCTGTTTTAATCTATAGAATTAACTTGAATACATAATCTTAAATCTTCTTTTTCCTCCATCCCTCACAAGGGAATTCTCCCATAAGTAACATTATATATTCAGGTATTGGTTTACTCAGATGTCTATGTCAAAAGGAACAGTATTTTATAAGTAGAGACAAAAACAAAGGATTTAGTAAGTGATTAAAATATAAGATGAGATTGACAAGTGCAGATGGCTCGTTTATCTATAGGAGATGTAGGTGAAGATGGTCTCTATGTCTTATTCACTCTCATGCACAGAGAAAGATTAGTTCTTGAAAAGAATGGAATGCAAGTTTGACACACGAAAGATTGTGACAATACGAGAAACACAGTGCAGAAAAGGAAGCACTAGAAGGTGACCCTCCTTGGAAGTCGGCCCCGGGGAACAACGTGGAAATCATAGAAGCAGGCAGGCCTCCTTCCTCAGGCACAGGTAATGGTCCCATTGCCCTGTTTCCCAGTCGACACAGCTACTGGGTACTGACTGTGTCTTTTTGGAAAATGGGTCAAGTAACACCTGACAAATGTAGCTAATAAGATTGTAGGACGCCCAAGATAAGTAATCCTTGGAAAAGTATAAAACATTAATGAACTGAATGGGAGTATTTATTTACGTGGTCAGATTGCAGCGGTGATTATAACAAAGCTAAAGGTAGTGTTTACACAGCAGCCAACAGGCAGATGTAAAGTGAAACATTCACTGTTCAATCAACCGGATGAAGGAGCTGCATGATGCCAAACAGCTGGGTATTTGAAAACATCCAGACATTTGATAGCACAGTTCCTAATTTTTGTAATGCATTTCCTTTCAGAGCCAGACCATATTCCACACAAGGAAACTGCTCGCTGTCAACACCTTCTTTTTCTCTTTATAAGCCATCGTGGGATTATCCAGCATTCTTACCTTCTATTCGCCACATCTATTGTGAAGGAAATTGTAACAATTTCTTAAAACATTTAAATACTCCCTCAAAGAGCAAAGATTTACCATCATTCTGAGTAGCAAAATTATACGTTATAGTCTCTGAGTACAATTATTAAAGGTATCCAGCAATGGAATATACATTCAGCTTCCAAGAGACCATTAAGACAAATTCCTTTAGATACGTGAGTTCCAGTTTGTTTAAAAATCATATTATTGTAGAGTTGTCATCACAACTAAAATATAAATTCAAGTATTTGGGGGGAATCTTACTATTCCTATCATTTAAAATCACCAGCCTCTTTGGTGAAGGATAGGCCAGAACAGATGGGGTAAACTTAATGTATGCTATACAGATGTTGATTTACAATGATGTACATCTAAACCTATATAATATCATGATGTAATGTTCCACAATTAATCTTATACACATAAGATTAATTTTATAGAAATATATACTCAATACTTATCTATATGGTGAATGCAGTTTCTTCTAAAAATGTGCTAGAATAAAACATGTGATAAAACATCTACCATCTGTAGAAAAAAAACAAAACAAAACACCAGCATTTTAATTCCAGAGCATGTGGTTACTGGACCTGAAGGTCCTTAACTGCATCTTTAGAAAAGGCAAGGGCATCTCTATTTATTAGGCATTTAAATTCAATGCACTGCTATGTCGCTTCTCTTTGCACTTTCCTGGGTAATTGGGTGTTGACTCTCTGCCTTCAGGCTAATTCAATGCTTATGTTGTTAAGATATAGACTGGCTGCTCCTGTGTGAATACTTCTTGGCTTTAGTCCATTACCCATTCTTTTCCCAGATTCTAATAATGAACAGAGTCCTTCACTCACTGAAAGTGTGCTCTTGACTTGTTTGTGCTCCATGATGCTCATGTACTGACCTGTTCTGTTGCCCTTCGACTTTGCAGCTTGCAGGGGTCCATTGGCTTGTTTTACTCTGCAGGCAGCCAATGTACTGTGATTTTATATTCTATCACAGCATAATCCTACTCTCTACACATGTCCTTGCAATTGTGCCTACTTAGCTAAAAACACTGCTTTAATACGATACTTCCTGCTCAAAAAGTTTCTGTGGGCCTCATTTTGATGGATCATCAAAATATGTCTTCTGCTTAGTTCTTGAGACTCTCCATGAACAAAATTTGCCATTTCTAAATTTCTTAAAGTACTGTCGGTACATGGGATTTTTTCACTTTCTTGGGAAGATATCGTATTTATTGCCTCTCCCATGAACATATTTGTGCTTTGTTTTCTTTTTCAAATTGAAGCATAATGTACAAAAGTGTACACTTGTTACTTGTATATTTCATTGCATGTTGTATACTTCAATGCATGTTCAATGCATACACCTGTATGTATTTACTATAAAGGTATCAAACCCACACTACTATAAAGGTATTAAATATTTCCATCACCTCAGGAAGTTCCTCATTCCCCTCCCAATATCTGCACTGATCACTGTTCTGAATTATGTCACCATGAATTAGTTGTGCCAGTTCTAAACCTCATACTAATAGGTTGTGAGAGTATATCCCCTTTTGTGTCCACCTGTGTGTTTACTCATAATATTTCCTTTATAGGAGACTTTTGATTTTTATTGCTGTGTATTATTCCCTTGTATAAATATACTACAATTTATCCATTCCTTTAATGATTGGGCATTTGAGTTATTTTCAGTTTTGACTACTATAAACAAAGCTTCTGTGAACATTTGTGAACAAATATTTGCAAAAACATACATCTTCAATTCTCATGGGTAAAATATGTGAGAATGAAATTGAGGTGCTTTGGTGAAGGATAGGAGAGGACAGTTGGGGTAAATTTAATGTATGCTATATAGATGTTGATTTATAATGATGTACATCTTAACTTACATAATATCATGATGTAATGTTCCACAATAACATTGAAAATAAATAGAAACTTGAAAAACGGAAATGTATAGATGGTCAATATGTTCCTCAAAAGATTCTCATCATCTCTAATCATTAGGAAAATAGAAATAAAATCATAATGAGATTACTTTGTACCTATTAAGATGACTATTACAAAACTAAAACCAAACCAAAATAACAGGTATAGGTGAGGATATTGAGAAATTAGAAACTGTATATACTTCTAGTGAGAATATAAAATCATGGAAATCCTGTAGAAAACAGTTTGCTTCTCAAAATACCATCCATTAATTCTACCTCTGAGTATTAGACCCCAAAGAATTGAAATCAGGGACTTGAACAGATATTCAATCAAACAGATTGCACACTTATGTTTATAGCAGTATTTCCCAACAACGAAAACCTGGAAGCAATTCAAGAGTCCATCAATGGATGAATGAATATGAAAATGTGGCATATACATACAACGGAATATTCAACTCAAAAAAAGGTAATTCTTCCACAAGCTATAACATGGATGAACCTTGATGACATTCTATGTTTAGTGAAATAAGTCAGTCACTAAAAGACAAATCTTTTTTTATCCTACTTAATGAGGGATCTACGATAATTAAATAAACAGAAAAATTTAGATAATAGTGATTACCGCTGGCTTTGGGGAGGGAAAAATGGGACAGACATTACTTAATGTGTATGAAATTTTAGTGTGGGAAAATGAAAACATCCTCAAGTGGTATAATTGCACAACTATGTCGATATATTTAATGCCACTGAACTGTACACTAAAAATGGTTAAAATGGTAAATTTTATGATTTGTACATTTTTTCACAATAAAGTAATTATCATGAGAAAAGAACAACTAAGAAATTTTTACCGAAGTGGTTTTGGCACTGATGGAACTCCAATTCTAAGCCTGGTAGAATCTCAATATCTCCAGATTTTTAGCAAATTTGGATTTGTGTTTCTTTATAGTTTTAGCTATCTAGTAGATATGTAATGATACCTCATTGTGATTTGAAGGTACACTTCTCAAGTAGTAATATTGAGCAAATTCACATGTACTTAATGACCATTGATATTTTTCTTTTTCCCTTTCATAAGGATAAAGGGCTGTTTTTCACGCCTAAGAATGATAGATGCTAGAAAAGTTTTTGACACTCTTTATCAAACTGAGACAGTCTCTGCTAATGATTTTCATCATGAATATGTTGACTTTTGTTAACTGTTTTTTCTGGCTCTGTCAAGATACTAAAACAATTCCTCTCCTTTATTATGTTAATGCCATGAATTACATGAATTGATTTTCAAAGGTTGAATAAATCTTGGATTACTGGGGTATACAACACTAGTCATGATTATTCTTTTGCCAGATTCAATTCGTCAATATTGTTTTGAGGATTTTGTGTCAATATTCATGACTTGCCTCAGTTTATAGGTTTATAACATTCTTTTGATGCAAGGTTTTTGTCAGGTTTTGGTGTGAGGTTTATGATCACCTCATAAAATGAGTTGAGAAGGGGTGTTCTGTCCTATATTTTCTGAAAGAGTTTGTTAAAGAATTGTATTACCTTGTTATTAAATGCTTGATGGAATTTGCTATACTTCTGTCTGACAGCCAACATTCTTCCTGGTTTGATACTAGTTTACTCTTACTTTGCAATCGCTATCAACTGAAAGACAGCTATCCAGATGTGGGCAGAGTGCAGCAAAAAGAAAATCAAGAGCCAGAAAATAATAGATTAATTCAACTGATTTAACCCGGTCATCAGCACAGACCCATAATGGCACCAACTCAGGGTAACAGACCAGAAGCCATGAAATCAGTACCATTTTGCAACTCAAAGCCTATGTGCTAAGGCACAGGGCTACTGAAGAGAACAAAGGAAATCAGTCATAAAGACACCAATATGAAGTCCTCCAATCAATTCATGAAGAGACCATGGATGAACCAGAAAAAAACCAAAAACTGGTCCCACCTCTGAATATTTAATGAGAGTTTGGGAGTGAAAAGTGAGCTGCTACATCCCTTAAAACCCAGGTCTCTGATCCATCAGTCACTTCCTCCCTGGACAACTCACTCTCTCTTTGGGAGTATCTCTTCCCCTCTTTATAAATAAAATCTCTTTTGCTTCACCCCTGGCTTTAACTTTCCTTCCTTCTTATGCGCCGTCCAGTCCATGCTCTGGAAAAATCTTTCCAGATACCCAAGGTCCCACCACAACTGAGAAAACAGAGGTACACACACACATTCACGCATTATTGTCGTCTCTCCTATTGATTCTACCAGTTGACTCAAAAGTCTCTTCTATCAAATGTTTCTTCATGTCATGAGTTTTGAGTGTAGTCTCTCACTGCTGCTAAATCCTAACTTCCATGGCACTTTATCCCATTGATTTGGTGCTTGCTCTTTTCTGCCTTTTTATTACAATGACTTAACTTCATGTTTTATATATATCCTAGAAGAGTTAGCACTTCACATTTATTTTAACATTGTTTTGAATTGACTGCACAAAATACAGATTTTTTTTATCTAGTGGGTAATCAATTTTATTTGGTGGAAACTAATGGAAGGTGGACTTTTGCTTCTGAGCAATTTAAAGTAATCTAAGAGAAATCATGCATCACTATCACCTGAAACAGTTACTTTCCCCCTACCCTGAGGGCAAAATAAATGCCATAATAGCTTTCAGGACACTTTGCTTCAGCAAAGTAAAATGGAAAACAAAATGAAACAAACCCTATATGTGTCCTAGTTTACTACCTTAAGAGAATTTCTAAATCAGAAGCCAGGGAGGGGGAACCCAGGCTGATTCCAGTGGATTTCCTGAGTGAAGGAGACAGAACTGAGGTCCAGGGAAAACTGACAAAAAAGAAACCAGAAAAAAGAAACTAAGAAAGAACTCGGAAGTCTTCAGGGAGCTTTCCTCGAGTGTTCTGCAGAGAGATGGTTGGTGAAGTGTGTGAGGAAACTATCCCAAACCTGGAAGGTAAAAGTGCCTCCTGACAGAGTCTGCGGAATAATCCCTATTTTCACAAGTCCTACTGGAAATCACACTCTACTGGCATTAGGCTGAAAATCCAAAAGGGTCTTGCTTGCGTATGGGAAATAATTTAATCCTAGTTGAAATACATATTGCTCCTCTGTCCCACTTAACAAAGTATTATCCAAATATTATACAGTAAACCATTTCTTAACAAACCACTGGAAATAATTTTTTTTACCATCATTTATTTTTTAATATTTTTGAAAAATTTCTTGTGTCACATCACCTGAATATTTAGAAGTATTTAAAAATCTTTCTCCAAATCTTTAGAGATTTTTCAGTCATCTTTTTCTCGTGATTTAATATTTAGCTCTGCTTTATCAAGAGAAAAATTTTGTATAATGTTGGTGGTGGTGGTTGTTTTGGATTCTAAACTCGATGCTCTGTCTTCATCTGCTCTCTGGTTCCCCTACCTAGATTCTGATTTTACTCTTAGTTGAGTTCAATACTAATGTCAAATTAATTCATTCTATCTTCTTAGCTATGTCCAGCTAAGTTCCCATGATACAAATACTCTTTCTGTCTCACCCTTCACTCCACTGAGTCATAAACAATAGAGACATCACATTCCGATTGGAACATCTTGGGACTTACTTGGCTTAATGCATGATTGAAAATATGTAGGATATTCCAGTTGCAAGCCCATGTCCAGCTCTTCTAAGATTTGAATTCAGTCAAGGAAGTTGAATTCCTTTGTGGAAACCTCAGTTAGTAGAGTAAAATCACACTGCATGTATGTCATCTCTCTTCCTTTGTTGCTTATCCACTACAGGTTTGATGATGTCTTTTACATCCTAGGCTGCAAAATAAACACTGATTAGAAAATTCTTTAAGAAAAACAAATATTTGCCATCAGTAATCACTATCATTATTTTAATTTAGTTCTGCTGTGTTCTTTTGGTTTGGAAGTAACTATAGAAGAAAAGATCTTATGCTTCTCTTTCCGTATACACATCTCATCTCTTCCAGAAGCTATGGTGCCAAAGTTTTACAGAATCACAGTTTCTCCCAGGCACATAATCTTTACCTCAGTTTACACACGATGTCCTTTTCAAAAAATTCTTAGAAAGAGTAAAATATCAAGATGGTTATCAATAGTTACATTTCTTTCTATTTTAATCTAACTAGCTATATCTCTGAGACAATTGACAGACTTTTCTTCAAGCCTCAGCTTCCCATAAATGAAGTAAAAGTTGGATCGAATGTTCTTTGATATTTCTTCTACTTTTGATAATACACTGAAACAGTATGATTCCACAGTTTTTCTTTTACATTCTCTACATTGTAAGGAAAAACTTATTTAAGAGCAAAAGTAACTGTTGGCCTTCTGCTATTCATGGAGTGCCTTCTAATGTGATCAAAGTTAAATAGCCTCTGAGTAAGAAAAAATTACCTCCTGTTGTTCAAAATCTGCATACAATTTCCATGACTGAGATTTTTCCCTGGTTAAAATCTTGAACCACTCAGTGTAATCATTAAACTAAATGCCTCAGTGAAGCACAGGGAAAATGGATGCTGACAATCAGAAGGTACAAATTCCCATTTATAACATAAGTCCTAGGAATGTAATATACAGCATAGTGACTACAGTTAATAATACTGTATTGTATACTTGATAACTGCTAAGAAAGTAGATCTTAAAATTTCCTCAGTAGAAATAAATTGCACCTATGTGAGGCATCGGATATTAACTGAAATTATTGTGCTAATTATTTTAATATATATTTAAGATGTATACCTATTTATATGTTTATTATGTTATACACTTTAATATAATATTATCTGTCAATTATATCTCTAAACTGGAAAAAAATTAAAACAAACACAAAATCCAATGACTTGCAAGAGATAAGCCAGTCATCCAAATCAATCATCAGCAACTCCTTCATGGCCCTCCTTGCCCAGTTCCAGTGCATCTCAACCCAAAAACCATGCTATGAAGTGGTAATAGTGGTTACACAATAAATATTCTTTCTTTAAATATTTGACAGGTTACTGAAGTGTCAAAATGACAGCTCCATTCAGTCACAGGTGTACAAAATTACTTTTCTCTCTTGTGATTTCTGAATCTTTTTCTTCCAAAATGCAGGAGAGAAGAGCAAAAATTAAATTAAAAGTATCTGTTATTTCCTGGAGCCTCAATTATGCTCCAAACATGAATTAAGAAAAGTCCAAGTGGTGAAGTCAGTTTGATCTCATCCACCCTTATAGTAAAAACTTGAAATCTTGAAGTGTCTGCCCGCTGTACTACCAATCAAATAGAAAGGATGATGTGGGCTGGGAGAAAATTGTATAGTTTGAGTGTATTTAGCCCCAAGCACCTAGCCTGCCTCTGTGTCAGTCATCAAAGCTTCTGTGCAAATGAAGTCTCAGGCATCCCAGGGAGTCAGATGCCACAGGAAAAATGAGAGGTGGTGTGCAGACACCAGGACACATTCCCTTTCTATTCTTAACACTGTTGGGAGAATCCTAAATTCCCTCTTCAAGTCTGGTTTTCTACTAAATCAGGAATTCTAACTCTGACTTCAAGCCAGCTAAGATTCACTTTATTCTTCTAGCATTGTGTTTCCCAGTTTCTTGTGGTGCTAGCTAAATATACAAACTCTCAGGCTTTACTGCCAGTCCCATTGAATCCAGTGTGAGGAATGCCATGCAATCCATCTATTTAAGCAGCTCCCCCACATTTCTCCCCTCACTTAATGTTTCTGTCATGAACAAAAGCTGGAACAACCTGCTACCTAACAGCAGGCAGATCTCCATTAAATACTTTAAATGCACTTATTTTCTCCTACAAATGGAATGGCCCAAGTTCCATCTATTATTTCCTTTAGGAATAAGAATTAACTTAAATCCTATCTTTATGTCCAATAAAATTTATATTAAGCTATAGTCAATCACTACTCTTAAACCCTACCAAAAAAAAAGTATAAAAAAAGTTTTACAAACATAAACATATGTACAAAGATATACATTACATATAGATAGATATCAATAGATAATATTATCTAGGTCTATCTGTCTTTATATATCTAATTTATAAATATATAAATGTTATAATTTTATATATTTGATGTTACTCTATATGTATATATATAACCTCATATAGGTATAGAAATAAATATCACATATGTATATATGTGCATTGTATCACATATTATATATGTATATGCATCTATATGTCATATAATATATTATGGATTATATTACATATATGCATGTGTATTATAGATTATATTTAACATATATAACATATAAAATAATATATAACATATAACATATAACACAATATATAATGCATGTGTTCTATATACATATATAATACATATCCATATATAATATTTATAATATTATATTACAAAAATACATATGCATGTATATATAACTATATATCAGATAGATGGAAGGAAGGAACAAAGGAATGAAAGAAGAAAACAGAAATTAAGACAAGACAATGAATAGTTTCTAGAGTTCTCATTTCTTTACCTGACCACAAAATTAGATTTGTATATTCATTTTATTTTCTCCATTGCCATTCGGTATTCTTGCACTTAACCAGAACCAATTTTGACAAAAGAGTCTTTTATTGGAGGGGTAATCCATATCATGAATCCTGAAGAATCTGGGTCCCTTATGGTTCGCAATGTGAATAAGATCACTAAATACTTTATATTTTAATCAGATACAATTTTGAGTTTGAGAGAATGATTAGTAATGATTATACGAAGAGTATAAGATGCATAAATGAAGAGAATTTCAGGAAAAACAGGATGTTTTGATTGTCATATATGCATATGGATTTCTATATTATTCCACTTTATTTTACAAATGGATATGGTAGTACTAGCAGAAACTTGGAGAGTGTATCCCCTGTGTCTCACACATACACCTTATTAACACTATCACATATCAGTATATTAATTTCTCTATAATGGCCAAGATTAATTCCTTTTCTATGCTCTTTTATACCTGATGATTCAATGTTATGAAAAATCAAAATTAGTTAAGTGGCAATTCAAGATTCCAATTAAAAAGTATTTTGCTGTGCGTGCCCTTGTAGAATAGAGGTTTGGTCAGCTGCTTCCAAAGGATTGCAGTTCAAGTACATCCTAAGGACCTGGGTTCATGTCCCAGGTCTGGTGGGACCAACCAATGTGAACAACTAAATTTAAAAGGAAAAAAAAGGTTCCTCCTTTCTCTTCTTGCCTGCCTGCTTACTCACCTTCATTCCTTCCTATACCTTTCCTGTTTAAAAAAAAAAAAAAAAATGTATTGTGCTATCTTCCAAATAAGTGTTTTTTCTTGACTATAAGGAACTCTAAACTTGTAATTCCTTAAGTCATATTATTTGTAAATAAGCATATATATAATACTGAGAGGTGCATACCACATTTCCATCCTATTTTTCTCTATCATTGTATTTTGGTCATGGAAAAGAAGCTTCATATTTTGCAAAGCATCCCCTAATTGACTTTGTAACTGATTTTTCAAAAAAGTAATCAACTCTATATTAAACCCATCTCTTTTTCAGTCACATTAAAGCCAGTTAATGGCATCAACATAAACACATTGCTGTAATTTTTCACTGTCACACAAGTTTCCTGATCAGAGTAATATAATCTGGGATATCATGGTGGTCAATGAGCATTCGGGTGATCCATCGATTCTATTGCTGGTAGGTGTATGCTAGAAAGTCAATGAAAATCTATATTTTATATAAGTGCAATACAAGCAAGTATAATTACTGCTCAATCCAAATGGGTGATTTCCAAAATAATTTTCCTAGCTCTCTGGTTCCCCTGGATATGCTGATAAATTGGGCAATTAGTAGTAGTATCTATATTTGCTTTGTTGGTGATCCTCCATGTTTTTGAACCCTGAAATAATTTATCTTCTTTTTACTTTGGTCTCAGGAGCCAAGTATAGAGTTGTTGAGTATAAAATAGATACATACATGTCTCAGTTTCCTAAAACATTGCTCCTATAATCCTTGTAAATAAGGCTGCTTGTAGAACCTTTGTTTTACTATTTAGTCTTTGACCTCTGCTTCCATTACAAAGATCCTAACATTCTTGTAATTTCCTTAGTTATAAGAGCTTGAGGAGCGTCTTCTGTTCTCATATTTGCTCTGAGTCGAGCTGCTCACACAGAGTTTCAAATTTTTTTTGATTTCCTAGGTCATAGAAATGTCTTTGTTCTAATGAGATGACTCTAGTTGGGCTTCTGGATGGCCCCCAGATGGAGGCTGATCACCAGAAAAAACAAGCCATTATTAAAGTTTTGAATTTTAAACCCCACCCACCCCCATTATCCAGAAAGGAAAGAAGGACTAGAAATGGATTTAATTTATCATATCTACTTGAAGCCTCCATAAAAATCCTGATAGAATAGAGTTTGAGGTTCTTCCAGGTTGGTGAACACATCTACACAGTGGTAACCCACTTTAAGTCTATGGGAATAGAAACTCCTGTGCTCAAGACACTCCTTAATCTTGCCCTTATGTGTATCTTTATCTGGCTGTTCATGTGTGTTTTTTATGATATACTTATTATATAACAACTGGTAAGTGCAAATTTTGTGTTCTGTCAACTAATCTAACAATCAAAGAAGGAGGTCATGAAAGCCTACAGTTTGTAACCAGTTCAGACAGAAGTTATGGGGAGAACTACGACTAGAATTTGGCTTCCAAAGTAGGGAGAAGTCTCCTGGGATTCAGCCCTTAACCAATAGGGTCTCTAATATCTGCTGTTATGTCAGAATTTAATTTAATTTTACGATACTAACTGATGTCACAGAGAATTGCTGGGTATAGGGAAAAACAAACAAAAACCCATACCTCTGTTATCAGAAGTTTGTGAAAGTGATGTTATTGCGAAAGGAAAGGAGAAATACACAGGAGGAAGTAAATTGTTTTTCCCTAAATACTAAGGAAAACATGTTAAAAGAGTTATTTTTATCTATCAGATTATTAAAATAGTGAACATTTTCACAGGTTAGAAATATTTCTAAATAATTGATCTATTATCAAAGTTTCAAATCTCTTACCCAGATCTCCTTGGCAGCAATTTTATAATATTACTCTCCCTAACTTTTTGATGACCTGATCAATTTAACCAATGCCTATAAATCAATGTAGGCTTATTACACCAGTCACATCTACTTCCATGCAAAGAGGAAGTTCTGACAATTTGGCGGTTTCCTATCTTTCAGAGACATATCTGAGTGTGCCTATGATGATATAACTGTCATTACAGCTATGCCAACATGTTGTCTAGAGTGATCTATATATTAGACTTGACTTTCTTCTTCAATCAGCTGGTCATGAGGAGCTCCCCACGAGGCCATGGGTATGGACTGACAGAAGATTGGCACAAGGACAAGAGCAGCTGTACTACAACAATGACAGACTTACTCAAGAAACTCACTTTTCCAAAAATACATGCTTGAGTTCAGTCTCATATATAACAATTCCATTTAATGAATAGTGTCATTTAAATAAGCCCAATTTTATGACTTAGTGGCTTAGATAAAACCTAGTTATGAAAAGTTGCTTGGGCTATCAAGGCACTTGAGTTTTCATGGTCAAATATGCATTCTTTACTAAGGTCCTTTAATAAGTCAAGCACTCTCTTTAAAACATTTGCTCTCAAAGTGTTGTTATAGACACCTGGAGGTTACAAAGCAATTTCAAGGAGTCTTCTATGTCACATAATAACATTCCGTGCTATTTGTCTGGCGAGTGATATAGAAATTATGGCAATAATAATTATGTTTTCTCTCCCCTACAAATTATAAATAATTGCACACATATAACCAAAAAAGTGCCTCGGCATCAAATACCAGGACACCTAGGATCCGTGCGTGTTGTGCGTGCGTGTGTGTGTGCGCTTGCGTGCGCGTGTGTGTGCGCGCGCATGTGCATGTGCGTGCGTGCGTTTGATAGTGGGTGGACTGGACAATGGAGGAGGCAGTGGAATGAGGGTAATGATGGCAGAACCAAAGGTGGAAGAGTTGATGGTAGCGGAGAAGGTGGGAGCAGACCCACCAGTAGGATAGCTTGACTTTATAGCACAGGAGGTGGATGGTGAAGGCAAAGAGTAGGGTGTGTTGTATGTGTAGCTGTGTGTCCTGCAGCTGGAGGGATCCATTGCTCTCTCAGAAGAGCAACTACAGTGTCAGGGGAGGAGGGGGAAGCAGATAGGAAAGGAAACTAGGTAGATAAATCCAAAGGAAAGTGTTTCCTACTTTCTGCCCTGAGGATTCTGACACACAAACTTTTGGGACCTTCACCCCAACTTGAGTATTTTTCTAGCAGGCAGTGGGCATATCCTAAACTCCAAGTGTTAAGTACATGTCTTTCCACCAATCCTTGCCTGCTTTTGTGTCTCTGTGTACACTTTTGCTCCCAACCTCTGATAAGAAATTTTTTTTTAAATTGTGTTAATGTACCACCTTCTGGTAAATGAAAGGAATTCTCCTAATTACCATCCCATTGAACTGTTTGAATCAATGCAAATAAAGTCTTAAATATGAATGATTCCCCTAATTTAAATGTGACATGAGGACCTTTTCATCAAACATCACTGAAAATCATGCATCATGGTATCATAGAAAGAACATAGGAACTTTTCAGTAACTAAGTTCAAAGACAAGAATATAGTGATTTGGGGGACAAAGAATTCAAAATAGCTCTAATAAAGAAATTCAATGAGCTACAAAAATCTCATAAAGATGATTTAATGATCTCAGGAATAAAATTAATGAACAGAAAGAGAACTTTATCAAAGAGATTGAAATTCAAAAAAAAAAAAAGGACCAAATAGAAATTACAGAGCTGAAGAACTTAATAAATGTGATAAAGAATGTAGTAGAATGCATTGGAAATATAGCAGAACACTGGAAGGGATAACTAGTAAGTTGGAAGATAGGAATGTAAAAATGATTCAGGTGAAAGGGGAGAAGGAGTTTATAAAAGAGTACAGAAATCTTATGAGAATTGCTATACTTTATTAAACAAGCCAGCATAAGAAAGAGAAAAGGGCAAGAAGGGAGCAGAGTTCACTTAATAAAATAATAACTAAGGACTTGCTGAACCCAGGGAGAGAATTGTATGCACAAGTCTATATAGCTAAAAGAAGACCTTTATATATGAATGTAAAAATACCCTCTGAAAGGCATATTGCATTAAAACTGTCAAAATTCAATGACAAAGAATGATTTTAAAGGCATTCAGGGAGGATAAACTAACCCAAAAAGGATCCCTTATGAGGATATCAGATTTTTCATCAGAAACTCTGCAAGTCTAGGAGATACTGGAATAGTATATTCAAGATATTCAAATATGAAAAAATTCTGTCAATAATATTCTCTCTGGCAAAGTGATCCTTCATATATGAATAAAGGATTTCCCAGACAAACAAAAGCTGAGGAAATTTATCACCAGTAGACCTATCTTACAAGAAATATTGAAAGGAATTCTTCAAACTGAAACAAAAAGTTGTTAGTATACAAAACTCTAGTTAAGGTGATATATAATCAGACTCAGGAAACTCTCTAGTTTTAGAATAGTATCTCATACTATTTGCTATAGTATAAAGGTTAAAAATGACATTAAAATAGCTATAATTATTACAACTTGGAAATTAAATCAGCATAAAAAGAGATTGGTGACACCAGAAATATAAAAAGGAAGAAAAAGGGATAGAACCTCTACTGGTGAATGAAGATACATTGTTAATAGCAGAAAAAAGGATCAATCAACTATGAAATATTTTTGTAACTCACATTTTAACCACAAAACAAAAATCTAGAGACATAAAACATAAAAAATGGAAGTCTATGCAAATCTCCATGAATGACCAACAAATTACAAAGGTAGACAGAAACAGAAGGAGAGACAAACAATAGAGACAAAATAAACAGAACCAAAAGATAAACTAAATCTCTACATATCTATAGTTACCATAAAAGTGAATATATTGAAGGCACCAATCAAAGGTAGAGATCAGATGGATAAAAAAATAAGACCCAACTATATGTTGCCAACAGAGGCTTGTTTCAGTTCTAAAGCAGGCATAGACTCAAAATAAAAGCATGGGAAATTATAATAAAAGCAAATAGATTCTAAAGGAGGGCAGACATAGCCATATACACACACACACACATACACACACATTTGTGTGTGTTGCAAAATAAAAATTGTAACAGGAGAAAAAGAAGGTCATTATATAATGATAAACTCATCGATGCCTCAAGAAGACATGGAAGTCGTAAATGCATCTGCCCCTAACACCTAAACACTGGAGTTCATTAAACAAATAAAAACAGATTTTAAGGTAGAAATAGACAGCCATACAACAACAGAGTGTTGGGTAGCAAACAGGGAATGGGGGAAGGATGAAAAACAGCAAAACAAAACAAAACAAAAAAACCACAGAAAGTGGGCCCTATCAATCAGCATAAAGCTCAGGAAACCTACCAATCTGCAATCCTAAAAAGGAGAGAAAAGAGTCAAAGCTTGTGGGCCAGTTCTAGCTGGCATGTGCAGAAGGAGCAAGGCTCAGCTTTGGTGAACCTGGTTCACTATATGCTCTTTATATCAAACATTTGCAGTTTTTATCCCCTTGTGGGCAATCGGGGTGAAAGTCCCTAGGTGGAGTTAAGTGCGTGAAACTCAGTCAGAGTTCCATGAAGGTCCAAACCATTAGAGTTTGGAGTCGGCTCCTCTGGGAATGACCAGCCCCCTTCCTTTGAGAGGGTCGTGTTGTTTTACCCATCTTCCACCCTTACTTACAGTTTTCCATTTTGCCCAATTTCCGACCTATTTTCACTTTGCTAATTTGCCAGTAAAACTTCTATTTGCTTTAGTTCTCCTGAATCCTGGTGAAGCTATGATGCACTGTGAGTATCTTGGGGTAAATCTTCCCAAGAACACAAGAGCCCAAAGCCAAGACCACCCAAAGTATCCTAGGAGTCTTAAAAACTCCACTATTAGTAATGAATAGATTGTCCAGACAAAAGAGCTGCGGAAATGTTGGCATGGAATCACACTTTAGAAAAAATGGAGAGGTATTCTGAGAAGGCAGTTGAGGCAATTTCCCGCTTTGTTTATAAGGGGGTACAAGTGAACTTTTTCCACCAAAGTGACTCTGGCAGTGAGTTTTACAGCACCCAGGGAACTCAGGTAAACAGCGAGAGCATTGATGAGGTCATCCCAGCAACTGCATTTATCTGTGAAGGTAGGTCAGACTGTGGGGTGATTGAAAAGACAGCTGTGGTTCCAGCAGATCCAACTTAACAGGCCAGTAGGACGTGCCTCAAGTTCCTGGGAGGTAATAGGGGATGGCAAATGTGCTTGATTTGAGTAAAGCCCAAGGAGGAGGGGTCCAGGTCAGGGCTGCATTCCCCACAAGAGTCAGAAACCGAGCAAAAAATATGAGAAGAGGATCGCACTCCCCCACCCCTTAGGATCTGCACTGGAACAGTAAAGAACTTCAACACTGTAATAGATACACTGCCACACCCAGGTCTGGGATCTGCCAGGTCTGGGATCGCTGAGAGGAAGGTTCAACCTGGTGTGTCACACACACACGCACGCACCCACACACGCACACACGCCTAAGGAGCAAAGTTTCCTACCAATACACATTATGTAAGCATATCAGATACCCTCTAGACCTTAAACAATGTTACATTTCAAATTTATTCAATTAAAAATGTTATTGTTTTTGGTTTATGTACTGCTCATTAGTGAAATCATCCAATGTTTGTCTTTTTTCCTCTGGCTTATCTTACCGAGCATAGTTCCTGCTAGATCCTAGTCTATAAAATCAAAATTGTGGTTACAAGAAAGGAAGGGGAAGAGGAGTAGTTAAATTGAGTAAAAGGGGTTCATTATACGGTGAATGAATAACTAGAGTGATGGTGGTTAACTTAAAGTATGATATATACAGATGCTGATTTACGAGTATATGCACTTTAAGCCAATATAATGTAATGATGCAACACCCCTTCAATAAAACTAAAAGATGCTATTCACTTTTTTAAATAGTGTTGACATCTTCACTGATGATGCAAAGACAATGGTAGATAAAATCTCAGCACTATATGGTGACTCAGACATCGACACCAACCAACCAGTATTAACAGTCATCGCATTTTTCATTGACAGTAATGTTAGCAGCATCAGCGAAAACAAACGTCACTCAAGAATGTCTTTGAATAAGTAACAAAAATATTAATTTTATTAAGTCTCAGTGTTTTAGCTCAAGACTTTTTTTAGTAAGCTCTATGGTAAAATAGGAAATGTATGAGAAGGACTTTTGCATAGTGAAATATTATAATTATCTTGAAGAAAAGCCTTTTGTGAATGTTTGACCTTGTTGCCTTTTCTTTGGAATATTTATTTGCATGAATGACTAACACCAATCTTCAGTTACTCAGACTTGAACATTTGGTAAATATTTTCTCAGAAATTTGTGAAATGAACCTGCAACTTCAAGGAAAATAACTGAAAATATCTTGCCAATGATAAAATTTGACATTCAAATGATTAGAGATTTGGACAATTTTTATCCGTTTGACAGCTTTCCAATACTTAAAGTCTGTAGTGATGAGATGGTGGCAGAATTAATAAATGCAAATCTTACATATTGTATAATTAAAATGTGTCAGAATTGTAAGATTCTTAGTTCAGTGAACCACTGGTTTTCAAATGACCACTCATAACTTTTCAAAATCATCCATAAAAGATGCACTCAACAAGCAAAACAGATTATTGGGTTTTAGTGTACAGATAACAAAATGTTCACTGATATGGTTTAAGATTCCAGTTGTAACTGACTCTTAAGAAAATACCATTTGTGTTTAATATAAAACAAAAGCAAATAACAATAATCTGAAAGGTTATTAATAGGCTTCTCTCTTTCTTAACTATATAACTTCGGGACACTTGATTTCTTATACTTTCACTCAAGAAACATATTGCAATAGATTAAATGGGTAAGCAAATAGGAAATCCAACAGTCTTCTACTAATTCATTTTATTTAAGAGATATGTAAAAATGTCAATTCAACTCTACTCATTAATTGAACTTTTTCTGGAAATTGTATTTATTCTCCATAAAAGTACAAGTTATTTTACAATGGATTTATTATTTAAAATAAATATTTTAATTTTTCTCAATGTTAATTTAAATTACAGTAAATATTAAAAGATATATTCCCCATAAATAATCTCTTTGGAGATTACCATGAAGAAACATTGAACACATCCTTGTGAAATGATTAAAAGTGTCTTTTATTTTAAGTCTTACTAATAGTCCCTTTTTCTCCAAGAGAAACTGATCCTTCATATTTAAGATACAGGTATTGGTGGAGAGGAATTAACTGAGGAGATACGACTCAGACCAGATTCAGTAGGAATTTTATTTCTAGGGAACTCATGTCAGTGAGACACCATCGGATCTGTGTCAAAGCATTCTGCTACCACCCCTACCTTATCTCTGACAGCTAAGTGCTACTGCCTTCTGCCTCCCAGGAGTGTCATCTTCTCCTCTGCAATCAAGAAAACTATCTCAATGGCAGCATCTTTCCCTTCATCTGTAGCCTGCACAGAATAAAAGCAATACTTTCCAAGGGTGCTGTGACTCCTCTCAGCAGCATATTTCACTTGACAAGGAGGAATTCTTCTAAAAGATCTCAAAAATGGAGTCAGGGTGTGATGAGCTGATTACATGCCATAAATTCTCAGCTTCCCTGATTAAAAAGAATAATGATAACATAATAGTTAAAAGAATAACTTCCCTACTTAACAGAACCTCTCTGATTTGCCCTTTTCTATCTAAAGATTAGGCTATTCATGATTCTCAATTGAATTTCTGCCCACACAAACAATTAAGTGAAGAGATAAACAACAATCAAAGTATATTTAAGGATACTGCTAACATTAGTCAAATGCAGACATAACAGAAAAATAATTTTGTGCCTTTCAACCTAGACTATTTTGACAAATAGATTTTATTATTTATAGACACTTAAAGGTCACAGTAAAATGGCAAGGATGATGAGAGATTTTCCATGTGCCCCCTCCACCTACACATGCATATCTTCTCCAATTATCAACATTCTGTATATGTTACAATTGATGAAACTACATCAACATACAATTATCCCAAATTCATAGTTTCCAGTCAGGTTTTCCTATTGTTGTACATTCTACAGGTTTGGACAAATGTACAGTGACATGTATCCATTGTTCAGTATCATACAGGGTGGTTTCACTGCCCTAAAGATTCTCTGCTCCACTTGTTCACTAGCCCCCCTCTCCTGTACTTCCTATCACCTAGCAACCACTAATCTTTATCCTGTCTCCGAAATTCTGTCCTTTTCAGAACATCACAGAACTAGAATCTATTGTTTCTTTCATTTAGTAATATGTAACTAAGTTTCCTCCAGGTTTTTTTATGACTTGATAACTCATATCTTCTTAGCACTGTATAATATTCCATTGTCTAAGCTTATCACTGATGATTAATTTACATACTGCTGAACAACTTAGTTAATTCCAACTTTTGGCAATTATGAATAAACCTGCTCCAAACACCTCTGTGTTCCAGACGTGTGCTATAAATTAACATGTGGCTTTTGTGTGGACACATTTTCAAATGCCTGTAAAAGTACCAAAGAGTTCAACTGCTAGATCATGGGAATAAGTTTAGCTTAGTAAGAAAAAGCAAAACTGTCTTTTGAAGTGGCTGCTTTCCCACTTGCAACATATACAGATGCTGATTTACAATGACACAGAGCTTATTCCTATATAATGTTATGATGCAATCATCCTTCAATAAATTTAGTTACATTATTGCTCCATACCCTTGGCAGTCATTGATATTTTCAATGTTTTGCATTTGGACCATTCTAATAGTGTACACGCGTATCTTATTTAATTTTTTTTCTGACAATACAAGCTATGATCACCTTTTGATATGCTTATTTTCCACCTTCATGTTTCTATAGGAAGATACCCCTTAAGGTGTCTGACCCATTTTTAAATCAGATTTACTATTTTCTTACCATTGTATTCTAACAGTTCTTTATTTAATATTTATTTGATATTTGATACTTATTTTCCAAATATAAAATAGGTGTCAGATAACAGCATCCTTTACAAGATGCCTTTTGCAAATATTTTCTCCCAGTCTGTGTCTCCTTTTTATTCTCTTGGCAATATTTTTCAAAGAGTAATAATTTTTAAAACTAATGAAGTTCAAATGATCAATTCTTTCTTTCACTGACTTTGCCTTTAGTGTTAAAACAAGCCATTTTGACTGAAATATTCAGATTATTAGGTAAATAAAGGTTTGAGAGCATAATTTTTCTTAAGTATAGTTGTCAGAGTCATATACTATCAGTATATATGACTTATGTTCTGTAATTCCATAAGGCCAATATTAATATTAAATTCCAAGTGCTTGTACCATTTCATATAAATAGTGAAATCACTTTGTGAAGAGTACTTTCTAAGTTAAAAGTGTATATTTTAAGAATATTCAAATGGGAAAACAGAAGCACATTTCACTGTTTACTTACAGGTTAAGTTTCACTTTAAGGAAACTTTTTATAAATCCCTTTAAAGTATTGAGTTAAAGAGAGGAAGATAACTTGTTAGGAGTCTAAAGTTGACTAAATTTAGATATTTAAATGAACCCATAAGGTTTGCTTATACTCCACAGGCAGTCTTTGCAATCTCTCTTTTCTCCCCTCTTCTTACTTCACCCCTAATTAAAAAGAGTAGATCAGTTACAGGGTCAAATTCCCTGTGTTGACCTAGCTTTGTGACTGTTTTGAGAGGGGGAGAAGTTTGTATACCAGAGAAGTGGCAATTAGTTCTCCTGTAATTAGAGGGTGAATGATACTAGCAAATGAAAGTGGGCATTTCCAGTCTGCTGAGTGGGAAAACACAAAATGAATTAAGGAGAATTTCCTAAGCATATTATCTCCTAGAAATGGGCTCACCATTTCTCCAAGAAATGGCATGCAGTTCTGGGATGAGACCCAAATAAAATTACTGCAATTTTGAGTTAGATTAGAAATTGGAGAAACTCAAAGACCCACTCAAAAAAGCAGCACTTGGACCAAATTGGTGCCATTTGTAATGAGAAAAAAGCTCACTTAGCCACTGAGCAAAAATCTAACATACTGTAATGCATTATTTTAGAATCAAAGTTTATTGCAATTAGAAATATAAATGACATTGCTGTTTGTAGGCTTATTTAAAATATCTGGTACTTAAGTAACAACAGACTTTGTCTTGCAAGCAGTGGAGAAACAGACAATTTCAATAATGGGAAATTTATTGTCAGACTAAATACCAAAAAATTCAGAAATGCAATGGTAAAACGATCAGCATCCCAAGTAGCTGTGTAAGTTGTTTAATAATTAAGTCTTTTTCTCATTGAAACTCTGAATTGTATGATAACAAATCACTTTTCTTCTAACCAGCTATCTTGCTCCCTGTTTTTGTTTCATCACAACTTTGATTTCATAAGGTTTGGGCTAACAGTAATTCCAACTCGTACTCATTGCGCTGATTTGTTGCCTTAAAACACAACTAAATGTTCCCCTCATTCCATTATGCCTGAGAGAAAATATGAGGATGAGGTAACTTTGATTGTCAATACATCCTAATTTTTTAATAATAATTTTATGATTTCTTTTGTTCACATTGCTATATTCATTTTAGGATATTGAAATGGCATCTCAGTTTATGAGTATTTCACACCACACCCATCACCAGTTCTAGTGCCTTTACCACCACCTTGTTCCTTCCTTCTCTCTCCTTTCTCACCCCACTGGTGAACAGTCTTGCCTCCTGTGAATTTTTTTTGGGTTTGTCTGTTCATTTGTTTTGTTTCTTTATATTCCACATATAAATGAAAGCATCCTTTACTTCTTATTATTTCTGATTTATTTTGCTTAACATGATGTCCTCTAGTTCCAACTAGATTGTTACAGAGGGCATAAATTTGTCTTTTTAAATGGCATCCTAGAATTCCTTTGAGTATATAATACCACAGCTCCTTTATCCAGTCATCTGTTGATGGGCATGCAGGTGTTTTCCACATCTTTGCCATTGTGAATTACACTGCTATGAACATAGGGTTGTAGGCACTTTTTTCTGATTAGCGATTTTTCTATTCTCTGAATATATACCTAGAGTTGGGATTACTGGATTGAGTGGTAGTTTCATCTTTATTTTTGAGGAATCTCCGTACTGTTTTCCAAAGAGGCTGCAGTAATTTGCGTTCCCACCAACAGTGTAAGAGGGTTCCTTTTTCTCCACAGCCTCTCTAACACTTGTTATATCTAGTCTTTTGGATATAGGTCATTCTCAGTGGCGTGAGGTGGTACCTCAGTGTGGTTTTTATTTGCATTTCTCTGATGAGAGATGTAAAATATTTTTCATGTGTCTGTAAGCCATCTGTGTGTCTTTAGATAGATATTTATATAGTTCATTGTCCCATTTTTTGAGAGGGTCGTTTGCCTTATTGTTGTTGAGTTGTGTGAGCTCTTTATTTATTTTGGCGATTAAGCTCTTAGCTGATATATGTGATGCCAATATCTTCTCCCATTCTGTGGGTTGCCTTTTTGATTTGGTGGTGGTTTCTCTTCTTATTCAGAAGCTTTTTAGCTTGAGGTAGTCCCAAGTGTTTAGGTTTACTTTATTTTTTTTGTTTTGTTTTGCTCTTTTTCCATATTCTTTTTCCCCAAAGATATATTTGAGGTTGATGTCATGGATATTTTTCCTCTATTTATTTTATGTTTCACGTTTTGTGCTCATGTCTTTTTCCATTTTGTGTTGTGTATGGCATTAATGAGTAATCTAGTTCCATTTTTTTTTTTTCTACAGGTGTCTTTCCAATTTTCTCAAAATCATTTGTTGAATAGAATTTCCTCCCTCCACTGCATGCTCTTAGCCTCACTGTCATGTATTAACTGTCCATATAGATGTGGCTTTATCTCTGGACTATTAGTTTTATTCCACTGATCTGTGCGTTTTTGTCTCATACCATACTGTTTGATGATGATCACTCTGTAATATAGTTCGAAGTCAGGGAGTGTGATTCCTCTACTCTTCATTTTCTGACAATAGCTTTGGCTAGTTGAGGCCTTTTGTGATTCCATACAAACTTCACTTGTTGTTCACTCTATTTCCGTGAGAAATGTCCCTGGAATTTTGATGGAATTTTCATTTAATCTGTGTATTACTTGGGGTATAATGGTCATTCTAACTAAGTTAACTCTTCCAACCCATGACCATGGAATGTTTTTGCATTTCTTTGGGTCTTCTATTTCCTTTGCTAGTCTTGCAGTTTTTATTGTAGAGGTCTTTCACTCCTTTGTTGAGGTTATTTTCAGGTATTTTATCTTTTTTCTTTTTTTCATGCTATTATGGGTAGAATAACTGTTTTCTCAATATCATTAATTTGCACATAAGGTTGCTACTGATTACTTTATGTTCATTTTGTATCCTGCTACTTTGTTGTATTCATTTACTGTTTCTAAAAGTGTTTAGGCAGAGTCTTATGGATTTTCTAGGTAAAATATATTGTCTTCAAATAATAAGAGTTTTATTTATTCTTCTCCAATTTGGATTCCTTTGATGGGCTTTTATTTCCTTATTACTCTGGCCAAGACTTCCAGAAGACTTGAATAGTGGTGGTGAGAGTGTGGAGCTTTATTCTCAGATCTTAGGATAAAGGATTTTAATTTCTCACCACTGAGTATCTTGGCTGTGGGCTTGTCATATATTGCTTTTATTATGTTGAAGTATGTACCTTCTATTACTATTTTGAGGAGGGTTTTATCATGAATGGCTGCTGAGTCTTGTCATGTGTTTTTTATGCATCTATTTATATGATTTTATATTTTTTTATTTTCTCTTTGCTGATGCACTCCATTACATTGATTGACTTACATATGTTGAAACTTCATTCCATCCCTGGAATAAATTCCAGTTGATCATGATGTATACTTTTTTTTAAATGTGCTGTTGAATTTGGATTGCCAAGATTTTGTTGAAGATTTTTCCATCTATACTCATTAGCGTAATTTCTGGGTTTTGATGCTTAAGTTTGTCTACTTTTAGAATTGGGGTAATATGGGTAATAAGAATGTGTTTTGGAGTTTTCCATATTCTTTGATTTTGTGGAAGAGTTTAAGGATCATGAAATTAGTTGTTTTTAAATGTTTGGTAGAATTTGGTAATATAGTCATCTGGTTTTAGGCTCTTGTGTTTTGGGAGCTTTTTTTGATTACTGTTCCAATTTATGTTCTGTGATTGCACTAGTTTTCTGTGCCTTACTGGCTTAGTTTTGAGAGAATGTAGGTTTCTAGAAATCGGTTCATTTCTTGATGAATTTGTTGGCATAAAGGTGCTCATCATAGTCACTCATGATTCTTTGTATTTCTGCAATATTTGTCATAATATCTCCTTTTTCATTTCTGATTTTTGTTATTAGGATATTTCTGTTTTTCCTCATAAGTCTAGTTAGGGGGTCTATCAATTTTATTTATGTTTTTCAAAGAACCAGCTCTTGGATTCATTGATATGGTGAATAGTCTTTTTTTTTTTTTTTATAATTTTGTTTATTTTTGCTTTAATATTTTTTTATTTCCTATCTTCTGATGATTTTTGGTTTCAATTTTTCTTCCCTTTTTAGCTTCTTCAGGTGAGGATTAGTATTAAATTTGGACTCTTTTGTTTTTTGATATGCACTTGTATGACTTGTATGACTTTTACCACATCCCATGTTATAATAGCTTGTCCCTTTATTTTCATATCTTTTTAATTAAGTTTTAATTTCATCTTTAATTTCATTGATGAGCAAGCAGTTGTTTAGAGTATGTTCTTAATGGATACCCCCTTGACCATAATATAATGTACATCCTGGTCTGTTTCAGTTGGAACTTTATCTTGTCTGATATTATTTCTGTACTTCCTGTTTGCCTTTCATCCCTGTTGTTTTGATATATTTTTCCATGGCTCTATACTTTCACTGTATGTTTGTCTTTGGATCTGAGTTTTTTATAGGTGTAATATTGATGATTATTGCTTTTTGATCCAGTTAGCCACTCTGAATTTTGATTGGTGAATTTAGTTCAATCACATCATTAATATGTAAGACTTTATTGCTGTCATTTGAGTTTTGTTTTCTGTGTCTCTTATTCATTTTCCAAGCTTTTGTTTTATTTTTTCTATGAATTATTTAAGGTGTCAATTCAGTTTCAGTTTCTTCCAAGCTATGTATATCTCTTTAGGTTTGGGTGTGTGACTGCCATGTGTATTTTCTCTAATCTTACTGCTCTAAGATAGTCTTTTATCACATGACACTATATCATATTGTTATGTTTGTACCATTTTCATGTTTTATTCCCCCATTTAGTGTTTGCTTGTTTTCCTGTTGATTCTATTTTTTGACTTTTTTTTTCTCTTTATCACTATTCTCAGGGTTTGATATCTTTTTGCTTTCATTTTCTCTACTGTAGAATACCATTCAAGATTTCTTGAAAGGTGGCCTTGGGACTGAAAACCCATTAACTTTTATTTATCATCAAATACCCTTATTTCTCCATCATATTTGAACACTAACTTTACAAGGTAGAGTATTGGCTTTTTTTTTCTTTTAGTCTTTTGAATATACCTTTCTAACCTTTTCTGACCTGTAGAGTTTCTGTTGATAAGCCCGATGATAGCCTGAAGGATATACACTTTTGTATTGTTTCTTTTTCTCTAGCAGTCCTGAGAACTTTTCTTTACCATTGGCTTTTTCTGGCTTTATTTTGCTGTGTCTAGGAGTAGGTCTTTTATCTAGAAATTTTTGTATTCTACCTGCTTCTTGGATTTCCATGATTTTTCTAACAGACTGGGAAGTTTCTGCTATTACTTACTTCTCCCTTTCCTCTCCTTCTAGAATACCTATCATCCTATGTTTGTTCTCATGGTCTCGGATATCTCTCACAGTTCTTCATTTTCCTTAATCTTGTTTCTCTTCTTCCATGAGGATCACTTCTGTGATCTTGTCTTCAATTTCTGCAATAAGTTCTTCTGTGATATTGAGTCTATTTATGGAGCTTTCCATGTTTATCTTAAATTTATTTACTATAATTTTTGTCTCTAGCCATTCTGCTAATCCCTTCTTCATGGCCTCCATCTCCTTGGTGAGGAGATTTTATCTAGCACTTCTTTTGTAAGATCTTTCAATTGACTTTGGATGCACCACTTGTGTCTCAATTAACTATTTTATAACTATTACTTTCAGTCCTTTATCTGTTAGGTCGTTCCAGTCAGTGCCCATGGAATTCTTCTTTGAGAAGTTCCTGGAATCTTCTTCAATTAGGGCCATTCACTTTTTGTATGTGACTCACATTTTGCCATGTCTCTCTTCTCTGCCTTAAATTAGCACTATGGTTTTTCTTTTGATTTCTTCCTGTATGATGCTGAGTTCAGGTGCGACTGATGGCACTCACTTGGCTTTTGTAGTGAAGGCGCCTATTCCTCTCTAGAATGCTCTTATGTGGGTCACTGATGTTTTCCTTGTTGTCTCCCAGCTTCAGGTCCTTTCTTTTAAAAATATTTTTTTTATTAATTCTTTTGTTCACAATCCTATATTCATTTTAGAGCATGGAGATTGCATTTCAGTCTATATTTCACACCACATCTACCACCAGTCAGTTTCTTTTCTTGCATTGTGAATAGGTAGCTCTCCAGCCCAGGGAGAAAGCTCATGAAAAGTTCCGGCATGCTCTGCTAAGCACAGAGGCTACAGGCAGCTTCTTGTTGGTGACTGGGGCAAGGGGCTCCCTTACACAGTTCTCTAGGCCAGGGAGACAGGCCATAAGCAGTCTCAGGGAACTCTGTCAAGCACTGATGTAGCATGAAACTTCTTGCTTGTGGTAGGTAGGGGTCTGGGTCTCTCCACCACAGCTCACTAGCACAGTGAGAAAGTTCACAGATGACTCCAACACTCTCTGCCAACCACAGAGGCTGCTGGCATCTTCATACATCCTAATTTTATACAATTGGTCTGCCCCAGCTTTCTTTTATGTCTATTTTTGTATTTATTTTAGAATATAAATCCAATCTATAATTATCTTTTTGGTAGCCTTTATGCTTTTCAGTTCACACAAACATAATTTTACTTATATTGTTTCCCTACTGGAAGTCATACTGCATGGGAGGTATACTTTCCTGCTTTTCACATTTATCTTTCTTGGCTACAGGATAACATCTGGGTCTTCCCTTACCTCTCTGTTGGCTAGAGATTGGAGATGGTTTTAGGCCAATTGACTCAACCTCTGTACTGATCAGTTTTACAAAAGTGCTGAACAACTAACCACATCAACATTCAGTAGGTTGAAATAATGACCATTCTAGCGTGCTCTCATGTGAGGGCTGAGGGTCAGTGAATTCAGGTGAGACTGGACTAGGCTTCCGGCTTCAGAGATGCTCCCTGCAGTTACTGAAGAAATTTTCTTAGAGCAAAAAGCAGCAGTGTGAGAGGACATAGTCAACCAGAAATTGCATAAAGATCATTCCAGGATAGAGGTGCTAATATTTCATTGGAGAAAGCAACTTTCATCATCAAACTCAGCTTCAATATATTCCAACCTCTATAAGATCATGGGAAGCATGTGGATTTATAATATGACAGAAAAGTACCAGTACCAACGCTCTAATCTAAAATACAAACCCCATAGTCACTCACTGTCTACTGCTCTTCTGGTGTATGACTTCTAAAACTCTCAAAGATTTGCTAATACCCTGAACTATATCAGGGAGGAGGGTTCTTTTATCTCCACTCTCCCACCTCCTTTATTGCTTCCTCCAAACTGTATCTCCAGGATTTATTGAAACTTGGGAAAGAGACAGTGGGCACTTCTCAGCTTTCCCCATTCCAGTGCAATACTCTAGTCTACCCTTTGTCTACTCTCTAGGTAGGTGAGTAGACACAGTTTAGTTTCTTCATCTGCACAGGAAACTATTTTGTTTTGCTTTTCTTTGTTATTTTACTTTTTAAATAAGTTTCTAAAATGAACATGTCATTCTTATATTAAACCAAACAAAAATGAACTGATCTACATTAAAAAAAACCCCACTTATTTATGATACCTTAATGGATCTGCCCATGCCATGATTAAAAGGTGGAGGGACCATTTATTTTTATGAATGAATTAGGAAATTTATATTCTAATTATTATTATTTCTTTTAGGAAATCTCTTAGCCAGTCTACTGTCACCTGACAGAAGTCACTCATTATTCTACTTTCTGACTGGTGTGTATAATGGACATTCCCTTGCAACCCTTTGACCACCTCTAGTTCCCATTAGGTTCTCTGTACCTTTTGTCCTCACAATCTGGGCAATCAGAATAGATACCAACAAAGCAGAAGACTACATATGCTCTTAATTACTTTCATTTAAGTATTTACCTTCAATTTTGATATCTCCCAGATACATATTCATCTTACTATTTCTGTCTTCTTCTGTGATGTCACATATACTGTCAAGAAAAAAACCCTGACATGTGTCCCTTATACCTCACAGTGAATGTGGATTGCTCTACTGTGCGTTGTAGAGGGAGGACACATTTTGGACTCACTTCCAATGGTGAAAAACAAGACTTCAGCTTTCATGAAGAGAATTTTAGCTATTATTCATCTGCCTGATGGGGTGTTTTGGGGGGAGATTTTGTTTATCCAAGTGCTTTGGAAATTTCTCCCTTAGGGAAACTCTTACTCTAAGAATTGAATTGACTCCATTACTACAATAAGTTGAAAAAAAAACTAACTTAAATATTTTACAGTAAAGGAGCTATAAAGGTGATATAAATAGTAGTCTTTTGGGCATACTTGATTTAATTATTGAATGCCTGCTCTGGTAACTGGCAATCATGAATCAGAATTAATTTTTTTTTTAAAGGAAAGGTACAGATAGTACTGAAGTCGAGTATGCAGGCTGGCAGGAAGAGAGAGGAGAAATAAGAGTTATGTTTATTTTACTTAATTGATCATTTTGGCCTCAAGATGTGAATCCAGGTCCTTGGAATATGTGGGATCCGCACAGGCTAGAGGCAACCGACCTAACCACTACTCCACCAGAGCACCCCATTAATTAATTCCTCTCATACTTCTCCTCCAAATGAATGTAACAAGATAATGCTAAAAAAAATACGAACCCAAAAACTGATTTGCAGATGATATAAACAAGAAGATAACCCATCTACCAAACTTCTAATCATAGACATCTCACACATGAAAAATAATTTCTCCTTTCACAGCTATATCAACTTACTTATGATAATACAGCACATAAGTACCTTAGTAATTACTTGAATAAATATATTTGAAATATAAGATAAATATGATTTGAAAACCAATCAGTGGAAAAATTGATATCAAGTCATATCTCATAACAACTTTCACAAAATTCTTGCCCTGAGATTATATTAGCTGAGTTTAAGAGACAATTATGTAAATTTGAGAGTTTCCTTTTAGCTTTCCGAAGAGGATAGCAAGTGACTGCACACCTAATAGAGGACAAAGACAATGACATACGCATTGTACCTCTGCACTCACACATATTAAATATCAGCATGCATCCACATAGGCCATCTAATGCATAAACCAGAAATCAGTAGCTCTTTGACTCCATCATTTGTCTGGAAAGAGGCCTGAAAAGACCCTTTAAAAATATATATATATCATAAATATTAAAATTTTGTTTTTTAGGAAGGTTTTGACCAAAGGTATGTGAAGTATCTTTCCTGTTTGGCATACATAGTTATGAGAATTCTCTGCAAATCTTAAAAGAAATAAATATACAATGAAAATATTTCACACATCACAAATTTCACCAGTAAACACCAGGAGGGCCAGGGACTTGGTTGTTTGATGGTTTGGTTGGTTTGTTTGCTTTATTGAATTTCCAGTGCCTCAATCAGTTTCTTGCACATCATCAGCACTCAATAAATATTTGGTGAAGGAATAAATACCTCATAAATGACCCCTTAAAGATATTATTTTTCCACAACGTGTACAATCAATAAAACCCTTATGGTTGGTGACATCTGCATCAGTTTTCCTGACTAGAAAAATATTTCTTTCCCAAGCCCAAACCAGAATATGAAAAGAAATGAGTGTCCCTAAACCAGAAAACTGACCATCGCTTGACAAGACCAGCCATTTGGGGTCATATTATGGAATGGAAAATTAGAAGGATATTTTCTATCAAGATGGTTCTCTAGTTATGGGGAAAAATACAGTTTCTGTGAATAAGGAAACATCTATAGTGAGCAGAGATATATGTAAAGAAAGTTAAAATGTAAGATTTTTGACCAAAGAACAGCCCATATCAAGGTTATAGCCTACAGATTAGGGGGAAGTAAAAACAGTAAGAATAGAGAAGAGGAAAGTGAGAAGGGCAAGGGAGAGACTTAACATCACTTCCATGGGTTGCCAAGATAATTGGGTCCCAGAAGGAGATGAGGACTTGATTCACTAAAGCACAGTGTAATAATGGTTCTAGCACCTAGGACAGTACTCTCATGTAAGTAAAGCTCAATAAATATTTATTAAATGTTGAGATGCTGGATTCCTTTATTCTCAGTTCTTCTGCTTCCAGGAATCCCAAGGGAAAAATAATTATGATTATTCAACCAAATTACGATGAAAATAAAAGAGTAGTACTCCAGTTCCTCTCCCTGATTAACACTTGAATATCCAGTGGTGTTTTTCTTGTTTAAATATTGACTTGTCCATTTATTTGTTATCTCTGCATTATAATGAAAATTTCATGAGTGCTTGGACTTAATCTGTTGTGTTCCTGTTGCATCCTCAGTGCCTCAAATAATGCTTGGCTCATCTACAAAGCCAGAGGAATATTTGTGAATAATAATCATAATAATCATAAATTAGTAATGACAAACATCATAAATATAATGGGCTCTAGGATTACCTCTCCTGGAATCAGCCCATATCATTAAGACATAATGCTCCCCCTGCATCTGAAATAGCTTCTTCAGCATTTCCCAACTTGCTAGAGTATGAAATAATTCCTTTAAATATTATTCTTTGCCTATAAGTCTCATTTAAAAGGAAAATATCCATTAAAGGATAACAAAATAAGTCCCTATCAGTTTAATGCTAACTGTGCGATGTGATTCTTGTTTTCTTGTAGGGCATGGAACTCCTAGGTGGTGTGAGCTCCTAATGTTTCCCCTTAGGTCAATATCTCCAAATTCCTCATGTCTATCAGTAAAGATAGAAAAAAGGGGATTTTTATGTTTCCATGAATCATATTTGAAAAATGGCATTGAATATTCCATGCCAGCGGTCGAGCCTCATTAGGACAGGATAAGGAGACAGCTGTTTCAAGCAAGCTGCAGAAAGCAATTAAGTAAGAGACAGTAGGAGAAAAAATTCTTTTTAATCTTTAACTTTGGAGTATCCTTAGTGTTTTAATATGCTAAGTAGTCTTGTCAACTAATCAACTTTAAAAATCCCACTAGCATGGCCACTTAAAAGAGATCTTTTCATTAAACTCTGTTCCAAGAAATTCTAGGGCATCACATCACATCTGTCTTCTTTCTCATATCACATCTGCCTTCTCTCTGAGTCTGAGATCAGAGTATTCTTTTCCTGGGAATCTTCCCTCTTAAATCTTGAAATTGACCAAGCAATTTAACATTTTTTTTTTTTTTTTCTTAGCAGCTGAGATTGGTGAAACCAGTTTCTGGACTTAATGAGTTTGCCTAAGTATTTCTCCAGGTCTGTCCCAAGACTAGATCTGTTCAACCTACATAGCACAGTAATCAGCTCCCTTTCTTTTACATGTATGTTAAAGATGACAGAGTCACTTTGAAATCTTAAGGAGGGTAACGCCAGACGAATTGTAAAGTTGGACAAGTGTGTCTCTATTATCATTCTAGCCCTCTTTAATCACCTTTTCCATATTTCCTGGTGCTCTTCCTTAACCTTGCATGCACAGAGAAGGAGACTGAGCATGTATGGTGAACTTTATTAATGATACTCTGTTTAGCGTAATCATTTTGGGACTATCACTCCAGCAACTTCCAAGCCATTAAATCTCCAGGGTGTCTAATCCAGGAATAAGGGGTTTGCCAGAAAATGAACTATTTAATGAGAAAACTAGGAAAGTCTTGAGTGAAGACAGATTTTGGTCACCTTAATTACTAGAGAACCTATTTGCCTAGACTACTGAGTACCGTTCGGCAGTATTCTTATTTTCTGCAATGCCTTCTTCTGTTCTAATCACACACATTTCATCTGGATGGACTTACCTATCCCTCCAGGTCTCATCTTTGTCCTCATTTCCTCTAAAAAGATTTCCTGAACTCCCCCAAGACTAAAGTATATGCCTGGTCTACAAGTTCGGGCCATCAGCCTATTCAGAATTCCTGGGGTTGCACTTACCATATTATCATCATTTTTTTTTTGGCTTGGTGTCTTATGACAGCATTTTTCATGTTTGTTCCTATAACCCCATATTCCTTAACATTTATTGAAAGATGACACAGAACTAATAAAGATTTGTTATAAAGATAAAAACAGACAAATCAACTTTCAAACAAAACTAGAAGGAATAAGATAATAGCACAGTGGTCTAACAATGAAGAAGCCTTGAAGAAGAAATGTGAACATCATGTCACTGGAAATGTTCAAGCGTTCATTAGGTTTTCCCTATGATTCCTGCTCCAAGTGAATAGCCAAATAAATTATACTCTAAGGTTCCTTCACACTGAAGCTGTCTGATCTTTAGACTATTGTCTCTTTAATCAAAATTATCTGCTTCACAAAACTGAGTCTATAGGTATGGTGTCAAACCTAAGAATTTTCATATATTGTACACTTCCTGATGGATTCTGATTTACAGCTAGTTGGTTAAAGTCTGCTAATGCTCATTACATTTCTATGTTGGAGCTATATGCTACAGGTCTCTTAAAAACAAAAAAGCATAAAGTAGTCCTTAACCTCTAGTTACTCACTCTTCCGATAATCTTCTCACAAGATTCTACTTAAATACTAGTTTGCATAGATAAAACTAAAATAAACCAGGTTCCCTTTGTGACACCTTTCAACTCTGGTTAATTTTCAGAGTTATGTATCCAGAGTAGTGATTTTCAAATTTGACTGTATATTGGAATCACCTGAAAAGTTTTAAGTATATATGGATGCTTGACCCTGTCCACAGTTTGTTTGCTATAATTGGTCTGAGGTCTGTCTTTCTAGTTGATTGAAAGATTCAGTCCAGAATGAGAATGTTGTTAAAGGAGGTTAAGACTAAACCTAGATCTGAAATATTAGCAGAATTTGCTAAGAGGAGTGAAGGAGGAAGTGGGGGGAGGGGAGGGGGGAGAGAGAGGAGAGAGAGAGAGAGAGAGAGAGAGAGAGAGAGAGAGAGAGAGAGAGAGAGAGAGAGAGAGAGAGAGAGAGAGAGAGAGA
>RJWH01003331.1:0-106588 GCA_004363575.1 Solenodon paradoxus | reverse complement strand
TCCTCTGACTGGGTCTTCCCAATAAGTCAGTCCTTCTCTCCTCCCCGCTGAAAATGTCACAGACTGAGCTGGCTGTGCTGACTGTCAGGGTGCCAGCCCCAGCTGACTGGCAGATGAGCGAAGTCTTCATGCAGCTTGGTGACCAGGGATACCTCACCCACCCTCCTTATCAACCCCAGAATCAGCTGCCAGCTCAGAAAGCCAGAGGAGCATAATTGTTTTGGCACAGCTCCAGCACCCTAAGGGCTCATCGCCTGTTACCCTCTCTCACCTCCTCTACCAAGCAAACAGAAAGGTTAACAGTTAATGATGTCAAGCTTGATTGCTCTGCTGAAGGGTAGGTGTGGGGGATGAATACATTTTAATCCAGACATCCGTATCTCATGTGTCAGAGATAAAGTGAGGTAGCTGGCATGGAAACCAGACAGCGAATAGGACACCTCTGGGCTGGGAAGCTAGGCAGAAGGTTTATGGTCTAGCTTTAAAACTGGCTCAGAGTGGGAAAGCCATGTAATAACATTTAAATATAGTGCTTCTCTTTGTTGAAGATGGCATTTAGGGATAATCTCCAATTTCCCTATGACCTCACAAAGATTCTTTTTGATTTGAAACCAGAAATTTTGAACAGTGAGCCTCTTTTCTGTCCTGCTAGTCTGTGAAAAGTTCTAATAATAAATAATATGAAGTGGCTATATTATAATAATTTAAAATACTAGAAATTATTGTCTTAAATAGCCCATGCCATTAAAAATTTTGGAATATATCATATCACAAACAAGAACTATTACTGAATTTCTACTAATTTTCCCATTATTTATCTTTCTGTTTTGACAAATATTAACATGCAGAATATAACTTAAGGGTAGAGAAAACTTATATATAATTAATCTATGTGGCAGGCCCAAGAACTCACTCTTCTCCCAATACCTGCTTCCCAATCTAGGGAGTATAACTGACCAAAAGCCTCAGTTGCTGTATTCTGAAATTCATGTCTGTGTTTGCTAAAAGACCACACTCGAACAGCACTATTCCAAGGCTAATCCGTTCCTGGAAAACTTGGGGTCCTCCTGGTGGATGGCTGTGGTCTGGGATTCTCCAGTGCCTTGGTCACACTCACTTTGGTGATTGGCAGTCTAGGATACTTCTACCTGATATTTACTCCTTTTCTGTACCACTTGGACTTGATCACACCTCGATCTTTACAGCTCTCACATTTCACAGCTCTCTTCTTTTTTCTTCTTCTCATGCAAGCATCCCAATAAAATTCTTGTACAATGAATCTTGTCTCGATGTCTGCTTCTTGATTCATTCTAACAGAAGCTAAAAAATTTTCTAAGCCCTATAGATACAAATGAATGAGAGATAAAGCATGAATGGAATCTGAGAATGAAAAAGAGTATGACTGGGTTCAATTTCCAACACTACGAATGACAAGAGATGTGATCTAGGTTAATGATTTAACCTCTCTGTCTCAGATCCATCTGCTGTAGAATAGGAATAAAAATGCTAATTATATATAGGGCTTACGGAGACCATAACATAAGCTAAATTATGTAAGACCCCTAGAATAATGTCTATTATAGTCTAAAATTAAGTACGTCTAAACATTAAATAAAGCATAGATACTCCAGATGAGAAAACAGAAGGTCAACAATTAAAGGATTTTCCTCAAAACCATATAGCTAACAGGCAGAGGTATCAAGGAGATGACTGAGTTTCTTATCAGGTATTCAACATGGTGGTTTGTCTGTATTTTAGTTTTACATTGTCTATTCTGTTCCTTTTTTTGTCTACACCCATTCAATTTGACAATTTTGAGAAACATCAGTGGCAAAGGTAAGGTTGGCAGACCTCTAATGTTGAAACTTGATAACTGAAAATTAAATACTGTGATTAGTATCAAATTCACTTATCACTTTTGGTAACACAAAGTCCAATGGTGAGAATTAACATTAGTTTGAGATGTAGGGGCTAAAAGTATAATTGGACATTTTCCATATGTGTTATAAAGGTCTTTTTGGTCTCTGTGAATTGCAAACTCTTTCATGGGAATGTCTTCATCTCTCTGCAAGGTCAAAAGGAAAGAAAGTACGAATTTCTCCATTTCCATTCAGTTGATCTAGTTGTTCCTTTTGCTCTGAAATTTTCACTCAGTTCTCCAGTTTCATGATAAATGGCATCCATTTAATTTTCCTGAAAGTGTTTATAGGAATGAATTTTTGGTAACTGAGTACCTGTTGGGAACTAAAGAAATACAGTGCCTCATACTTACTTTAATTTTGACCGATTGCCTCATTGCTCCAGGAAGTGTAGATAGCCAATCCTGAACAGAAATTTCCCAAACTTCTCTCTATATCTCTTGCCATACCTTGGCTAAATGCCTGTAACTTCATAAACTGATTTTTGTGACTTGCATTATCTGCACACTTCTCTTGGATATCTGGTCGAAGACATTTTAATCTTAACTGAAACTGACTGCATAGAAAGCTAACCTGATTGAGATTTATATTTGGATTATTCTACCTTAAAGATCTAACTCTTCAGTCACCAACCAGTGAACCATCTGGCATATACTTGCTTTGGTGTCTCTTTTCAAATCTCTTTACTCTTCATTATTATCTATTTGCCTCAGATTATACATTCAGTGCGATTTTCCTTTCATTTACTACAGTTTCTTCAAAAAGTTGTATTAAGAACATATGTAAAAGATTTAGCAGACATATGAGGTACATAATATGGATTCAAGCAATGGAAGATACTTTTATCAATCATTGCACATTTATTAAATATGACTAAAATCTAAAGGATAGCTAATGCCTTACCTGGTATTTCATGTTGATAGAATAACTTATGTGATATATAAATATGCTAAGTGTGAAAAATTAAGGTGAACAAGATACTATTTTTCTTTCCATGATCTTATAAAGTGATGTTAATGCCCTGGTTTGAATCCTTGTTCCTCTGATGACTATAGTCTATTGTTAAATCTTATCATTTTACTCATAACTCATTTGACATACATTAAAATTGTACTGGCTGAGTACTATGGTAGATGTTGGGATACTATATAAATATATATATATGTAAATTAAAATCAAGATAGATTTAATAAGGAATTATGGAGTCTGGCTGTGAATTAGATAAATTATTTCATTTAATACACCAAACGTATGAAGTAAATTGCTATATTTTCATTCCAAGTTGACAAATGGGTAACTGAACACAAATTATGCTAGAAAACCAATATGAGCATATACATAAGTGGTAAGGATAGTTCTTAAATTCAAGCACATCTAATCAAATGTCCATGTTCTTCAGACATGTGCCCACGTGCCCTTGAAAGCACATAGATTTGAAAAGCCATTTCAAAGCCTTTGGGTGAAGTATCTTGCAAAATAGGAAGACTTTCACAATGTACTGATATTGTATAAGTGATCTGAAGGAGAATAGGTTGGTAGGAATGAGGTAAGTGGTGATGTCTCTTCCATCGTTGCCCTCCCTTTAACCATAAAGATTTCCCTGACTATGACAACAGATATTAGACAGTCCTTTACATATCTGAATTTTTGTAATACTTAGGAAATAATTTTATATTGAACAGTAACTTTTCAAATGTATATTTTGTTGGTTCATTTGAATTGTAGTTCTCTGAAAACAGAACTGATCCTGAATGTTGTTTATAGATGATATTCCAGTAAAGCATCCCATAAAATATATCAAAATAACAGTGCAAGTCAGTTAAACTCTTGATAAATTAATTCCTGGGCACCTACTAGATCTCTTCCTATGGACGCAAAACTGTACATAAGATGCTCTTCTTCTTGGCATCATGGCAGTTCTAGTTTCTATTTAGGGAGAACATTTGTCCGTGCACAGCAGTAAGCCTTGTCATTTTCTATATTTTCAATCTTGTGCTCAATCTCCATTCAAACTTCTAACAGGAGAGTTCAAATGTCAGAAACTGAGGGTGGTGGGCAGTCTTTCCAGTAATCAGAATGTAACTGGAATTGAGGGCTTTTCGGAGATCCCTGTTTAAAATCTGTTTTTATTCATTCGGTAACAGCAATTTCTTTAACAGCTACAGTTATAATTGAGAGGTTTGGGGCAGAGAGAATTGATTTTGATGAATGTTTTATTCTTTTACCAGTAATTCTCTTAAGTGGGCTTCAGTGAATTACCTTTGTTATGCAGCTATTACTAGGAATAGCCTCAAAATAACGGAGGCATCGGCCAAGGAATTTCTAAACCACAGTAAGGGGATGTAGCCCTCAGGAGAGAAGTAAGTCTTTACCCCAGCCCTGGGGATAATAGTCGTAGCATAGCATTTGTCTTTCTGTGCAAACTGGGCATTTGAATCAGGAACTACGTAAATGTAAGCTCTTACTAAAAACTGTGGGGCTTTTTCTTGGATAATTTGTGAGGGGGAATAAGTTTAACTCATTTTTTTCCAATGCAATGACAATTAGTATCGCATGGTCTATTCTGTCACAAACTGAGCTGTATTTATTCTACCCATCTTCTTTCCTTCAAAAATATTCTGCCTAAATGTTCAAAGAAGACTCCTTACAGAGGAGATTGGTGCTGGATTTTCAAAAGAAAACAAGAATTGGCTGCTTTCGGAAAGAAAAGAAAAGAGAATATCAGTTGAATGAGAGTCAAAGATATTATAGCTTAAATGAAATGTTTTACAAATAGAGAATAGAGCTTGAAGAGAGTATAAACTATAGAGTAAAGTGAGAAATTTACAGAGCATAAAACCAAAAGCTATCAAAATAAGAATAATATATATGTATGTATATATACATGCAAACTAGTAATATATATTTTTTAATTTAAAGGTTATGCGTCACTTAACATCAGCTAACTTTCAAAATAAAGGCAGGTAAAAAAGAATACAATATCATCTATAAACTTGTATAATAGAAAATATTTGCAGCTGTCCTGGAGAAGAATAGAGTGCATGCTATTAATTTAAATATATATAAACAAAGTCTTTTTTTCATTGTAAAGAGGAAAATGGCACTAGCTATGACCTCCAAGCAAGAAGGATGAATAAAAGCAATGTACTACTGCTTGAAGGTATGAATAAGCGATAGAATAGACCAGGGCTTGAGCCACCTAGTTCCCAGAGGGGGAAGGAACATTCTGAAGTGAGTTTAGCATTTGGCATATTCCCTTGAGTAATTTTCTGGCTCTAAGTCACACATGTGTATTTTTAGATCCAAAATAACAAGAAAATATTTAGGGGAATGAAAAGTTAAATAGATTTTTTGTTTGGCATTGATGATTATGCAGAAATATGAAGTGATATTAATGATAAGCTGAATAAGGCCATGCCCATACATTTTCAGCCACAGAGAAAAATTTTAAAATTCCTCTTGAAGTAATATCATATTTAGAGTCCCTATATTTTCATATATATTAGGCAGCATAAAAACAAAATTGTGAGGCATTGTTATTAAAAAGAACAAATGACCCATGTTCAGGTGAAAAAAAAATCAGACTAACGGATAATCTAGATATTATTGTTCAGACATGAAATTTAAAATAAACATGACAAATACATTCAAAAATAGATTTTAAAAGATATTGAATTTTATTAGATAACTGTTCTATAAAACAATGAAAATCTTAAAATTAAAAAATTTATAATTATAATAATTCAAAAGATGAGCTTAACAATACAGTTCAGACAACAGAATATACAAAAGGAGATATATAAATAGAAAATACATATTTTGAAGCAAAATTTATCCACAAAAACAAATTATTAAAAAATGGATCAAAACATATGAAAATATGGAACTGTCAAATATTTCCATGATTTCAGTCTAAGAAATAGAGGAGTTATTTGAGGCAGATGAAATAGCTGAAAATATACTTGCCAAGAATTTTCCAAAACTGATGAAAGACATAAAGTAGAAAAATTAAGTTCTATAATTCCCAAGTAGTATAAATTGGAAGAATGACATACTATGTACACTAGAGTATGTTTCTGAAAATCCAAAAATATATTTTAAAGTTCAAGAAATTAGTCATATAGAAGACATTTAATTTTAAAGGTATAATAAGAAATGACTGTTGACTAATTAAAAATGAAGGCAAAATACAGAAGAATCAAGAAAAAATATGCCAAGTCATCCATACAGAAATAATTACATTCTCTAAGGAAGTTCTTCATAGAGAAGAGACAAAATTCCAGAGGGAATTAGAGCAATACAGAAAGAAAAGAAAAACAAGTAAAAGGGTACTTATGTAGGTAAATCTATATAATATTTACTACTTAAAATAATTATGAAATGGATTTGAAACTATGTTCAATTTACAGAACTAATAACTGAATAGAATTAGCAGAAAAACATAGGGATAAATGAACTTAAAGGGCTATCAGTTCAGATATTACTTAGGAGATAGTGAAAGTATTAATTTGAAGATCCCTCTAATAAGTTAAAGATGCATGTTTCTGTCTCCATGACATCCATAAGAAAAAAAAAAAAGTGGCGTAATGATTAAGCTGAAATTTAAGCAGGGTAGGAAGCAAGGAATATAAAAATACATTGAGACATGAATAAGGAGGAATAAAATAAATGAATCAGGTGGAAACAAATACTAAAACAGTAAATTTAACTCAGGTATTTGGTAATTATGTTTAATGTAAAATAATGACAAATATTGTCAAAATGGATACAGAAATAAATCTTCACTATATACAACTTGCAATTCTAAAATATGAGGGAATAGAAAATCTGAAAATAAAGGTAAGTTCAATCATGGAAACATAAACCTAAGGAAAATATACTATAATGTAAATAATATCTAGTATTAGTAAAACTAGACCTTAAGAAAACTACCAAAGATAAAAAAAAGAACACTTGATAGCTAATTCATAGGAAGACAATAATTATTACATTGATTTCTTTTTTTTTTTTAAGGAAAGATATAGGTAGGAATGAGTATGAGTAGGTAAACCAGAAGGAAGGAAGAGAGAAGAGGAGGAAGAGCTTTATTTATTTATTTTTTATTCAGTTGTTCACATTTGTTGTTCTCCCTGGGTCTTGAACCCAGAACCTTGGGATGTATGTGGGACGGCTCCAAGGTGTACTAGACCACTAAGCTATCAGGGTGCATGCTACATTGAATTTTATTTGTGAAATCTGAGCAAAACAAATGCTAGCTATGCTAGAAAAGTTCTTTCAAGTAAATCACATTAACATAAAATATGAAAATTATTAACTTGTCTGAGTAAGTGCAAAAAATGAATGTTAAAAATCACGTAAAATTAACTAGAGAAAGAAATTTCATTAACTTGACAAAAGGATACCAACAAGAAGTCTAGAACAACTAAATTCAATGGTAAAAAAAGAAAATAATTTTACCTAATGAATGGGAATGAAATAAGTATATCTAATATTGCCATTCTTATTTAACAAAGTGCAATGAAGCAATAAAAAAGAGCCCAAAGGCATAAGAATTAGAAAGAATGAAATTGTATACCCAGAAAACAAGAGTATGTGGAAAATCTTTAAAAATCCACAAATTTTTAGAATTAACATGTACATTTAACAAGTACTGTATACAAGAACAACATAAAAAAATCAACTGTATTACTATGCATTAACAACAACAAATGGGAAAACAATAAAGAGCGAGTACTATTTAGAGTCATAAAATAATCAAACATCTATTAATAAACTAATGGAAAATGTGCAGGACCAATAAAACACAAATTAAAATATAAAATTGAGAAAGATACAAATCACTGAGCACTTGGAGAAATATACTCTTTTTTTCATGGGTTGGAAGAGTAAATATACAAGTATCAATTCACACTAAATTAAAAATGTAAGTACAATATAACCTCAATTGTTTCCCAAAATATTTTCTTTATGAAAAACTGGTAATCTAATTCTAAAATATATATAAAATTGCAAAGAACTGTAGCTACATCATATATATTTATCCAAGAATTTCTACTCAGATTATATAAGAACTCCTACTTCTCAATTTAAAAAATGGAATAGAAACAAAAAAATAAATAGACACTTTACAAAAAAAAAAGATGTTCAAATATGGAAAGGTACGTTACAGCATTACTCACTAGGGAAATGAAAATTAAAACTGTAATGATATATCATTATATCTTTACTGGAATAACTAAGACCAAAACAAATGAAACAATGATAATAATATAATAATAATATGATTTCTGGTATTAGTGAGGATTTTGAGAAACTGTAACTCCTACAAGAAGGTAAATTGGTTTATATTTTAACAACTTTTAAAAAACATTTTCTAAGGGTAAAAATAGTCTTAGAAGACAGTTCTTCCCATTTATTCCACTTCTATAGAACATATAAATAAGAAGAACAAAGGAGTCATACACTGATGTTCCTGGCAACATTATTTAAAGTAGTAGAAAATTTAAAACAGTTCAAATGCCCATTCATACCAGAGTGGGTAAAGAAATGATGGCATAGCGCACCCTGGTGGTTCAGTTGCTAAGCTTGTGATTGGGGTGAGGATCACTTAAAGTTCAAGGATCCAGGTTCAAGACCAGGGCTGGTGGGGTGGGGGGTGGGGGTAACCAAAAAGTAAGGAAGGAAGGAGGGAGGGAGGAAGGAGGAAGGGAGGAGGAAGGAAGGCTTACTCCTCTTCCTTCTTGCCTTAAAAAAAAACACAGAAACACTTCTTTTTCCTCTCCCTTCCTTCTCTGTTTCAAAAGAAAATCAAAACAGAAATGGTAGTATGTTCATAAACTACTGTGCAATTTTTAAAAAAAAGAACTATTGTAACTGTTCGTAAATGAATCTTGAAGTCATAATGGATAGTCAAGTCAAATGTAAGCATTCCAATGTTATTCAATTCAGTATATAAATTTAAAAGCAAACAAAACAAATACAAGTTGCTTGTAATCAGTGACAAGATTAACTGGTGGGAATAATGACAAGAAGCACATGGAACGTCTCTGTGGTGGTAATGTGCTTTATCTTGGTTTGTGTGGTGGTTATATGGGTGTGCTACTTTATTATCTATTTTATATACTATTGTGAAAAATAAAATTAAAAATCATAAATTCAACTAAAAACCAGACAATAGTATTCTTATTTTATAGATGAAGAAACTGAATTTTAAAAACTCAGTCATTTTTACAATTTATTTTCCCAGGAGCACTGTAAGTAGAAGAATCTTCAAAATGTACGCCTTCTTTCCACTTTATTACACTGATAAAACTCCAATAAAGTCCTTATTAAGCTTTCAGAAACTGAGCACCCCATATTGTTTCCCTGTATGTTTTGTTTTAAAATTTTGATTTAGCACAGTGCACTCCTGTGGCTCAGTGGTTAAGGCACACGCCACGTTGTGGGGATAGGGGCTTGGTGGCTTACAAAAATGTAACCTAATTGCAACTTGGGAACACATGGCCCATGACCAATAAAGCCTGTGCCGAAAACAAGGAAATATGGGCTACGTGAATGAACAAAGGGCTGGAAAGCCGCCCAGTATGAGTGAATTCAAAGCGGGCTGAAAACAGCCAAGCATGTGGGTGAGACGTGTGCAGTAGAACAAACAAAAATGTTGACTGATACGACCTAACCATCCGGGTACGTGCGGTTCCCAAGTTAATTATTTCTGGAATGCTATAAAAAATGATGTGCTAAATCTCTTTATCGAGGTAGTACTGTGACTAAATAAAAAGAGAAGTGCCCTAGCAACGAGAGCATTCGCTCCCTTGCGGTGCCCCCTCATTCCAAGCCCTGTCTGCTTGCAGTTCTTTGCACTGTGACGACCCAACCCTTGGCAGGCGGAGAGTCGCCGCCAGGTGAGACCCAAGGACCCAGGTTAGAGACCGGGAAGATCCGGAACTGGGGGAGAGAAAAAGAAAATTTCAATTTATCACATCTCTCTCTTGACTCTTTGTTACCAAGGATTTTAAGTTATGTTTGCACCCTGTCTTCCCTGGGACTGACCTCTGCTCCTGAGGTCTGCCAGGATACAAAGATTACAAACCAGTAAAGAGAGCTGCTACATCTTTTTAAAGAGTACCTCTCACCACAGTGTGTATATGTGATTATCATGCATTAATTAGCTTGTGCTTCTAGTGTCAAGTTTTAAGAATTCTTCTTGGAGCAAAGCTGATCGCGATTATTTCTTATATTAAAAAAAAAAATATTTCTTAATTCTCTACAAAGTACCTAAGAACAAATGATAAGGAATTCCTTACTTTATGATTCATTTGGGAATTTTAGGTCCTTTACTGAAATGCAAATTGTCCTGAGGAGTGTATCTATGGAAGCAATTTGGATGGATGGAGACATATTAAAGGACCAGATGAAGTGGGTCGAGTAATGTAAGCACTCGAGCCAGGGCTTTTTAAAGCTCTACAGTGTGAGAGTCACCTGGGAAAATGCTAAAATTCAGGGTTTGAAACCCCATATTCCAGTACCCGAGTCAGTAATCCTGGAAGAGGAAAATTCAACAGGTGCCTCAGGTTTTCTACTACAGGTAATTATGGACCAAATTGGCTTACTCTGCAAGCCTTTATTGCCAGGACTTAGCATACTTTGTTTCAACAAGAAACCAAAAGCAAGGCCCTCATAAAGACATGATGAGTATCACCACAAGGAAGAAGAGGGACACAGAGCAAATGGAAATGGGTGGGTGGGTACTCTAGTCAAAAATAAATGCAACCACTTCACAGAAGTTGTTTTTGCACCTGAGGGATCAGAGACCATTTTACTGAAATTGTACACTAAAATAATTACAAGATTTTCTAAGTTATACATAAAAGAAAATGAAAACCACTATTCTTAAAGTCAAAGATTTCATCTAATACACACTAACCTAAGAGCTAAAAGGATTGACTGAAGTTATTCATTTTCTTTTCTATTTTGCCAGTTTTAAGTTATTTTATGGCAAATGCACATTTATATCAGAAGATAAAAAATGGATGAGTGTTCTCTACTGCCTCCAGGAGGAGTAAGCAAGTAATAAGAGCATAGCTGTGATAAAGAAGAGACAGAAGGTCTTGATCAGTTTCTTCTTTTTTTTTTTTCCTAACAGTAACATGAGAATTCTGTATATTATTTCATTTTCCAGTCATGAGACTTAGTCAGCCTTTCCAGGAAAAATGATAGATCCTTTTCCTACAAAATTTCTTTCTAGAGATCAAGCTAAAAGACATCTCTTAAAGTCTAATAGAATTAAAATTTAATGAGATCTCAAAAAAATCTTGTAGCATCTGGGTTAAATTTGGGGCTACATGACCTTTCAAATGTCCTACACTCTTGCTATACAAGCTTGGTCACACATCATATCTACATAAGGGGGCATTAGTGCAAGCACTCCTAGCAGTATAGCAGTATAAGAGTACACTCAAGTTCTTTACAAGATAAAATGACAGATACAAATATTTTGTGATATGTGACATGCAGTGGTTTGTAGGAACTACAGAAGTTGTTTTACTGGAGTGCAGATAACATAAGAAAGAAGAAAGGGGAAACGATAGTGAAGACAGTTTCTGAACAAAACAATGGAATCGATTTCTAAGTTAAAGGAATCTGAAAAAACAGATGATAAGGGAAAACGTGCTAGCCAACTATTTGGATGGAAGTATCAGAAAGAACATTGAGGCAAATATGGTCTTTGTTTTCTAATCATTGGTGGACTGGATAAGCAGATCAACTCTCATTCGAGTCTATGTATTTCTGTTTAAAAAAATAATTGCTAATGTACCTTGGAAGACAAATAGTCAGGGGTCAAATAAAGGAAAGCTCCAAGTCTGTGAAACAATCACAATGTCAAGTTTACTTGATAGTGTAATCTAAATCCTACAGACCCAAGTCCCCTGACTTAGTATCCTCAGAAAACTGAGAAAACATATCTCTTTGAATATATTGAATCAAAGAGGAACCCAAAGGACTGCATGAGAATTCCACTACAAAGAAAGGGATACGGAGACTAATTGCTTGTCTCATTAGTCATTCTGAATTGACAGAAAAATAATCATACTTGAGAATATCTTATGATATAATTTATAAAAGTTTAAATCTGTAACTCCCTTTCTTATGAAGATTTTTTAAAAATAAAGGGTTGCTTTAGAATTGCTTAAGATAGTGCTCAAGAGAACACTGGCACAAAAATCCTCTTTTCAGCTTTTCATTTCCTAGAAAAATGTAACTTCAACTTAAAACACAAAGATAAAATTCTAGAGAAAATGTTCACTACCAAAAATTATAAACATAACCACCATGAATGTCAACATGAATAAACACCACTTGAAAAAAGATAGAATGATAAACATACTTTAGTGCTGAAAATGTCTTACCATTATACAAAATGTCTACACTGAATATTTTTAAACCAAATTTAAGCCTTGCATTTGTAACAAAAGGAAAAAAGCATTTTAAAATGGGCTAATTGTGATTTCTACATATGATAAGTACCATTGAAATGAAATCTTAAAGGATGATTATATATAGATACAGTTGAAGAGAGAGGGAATAAAGAGAAAGACATAGCATAAATATCACACAGAGATGCAAAGAAAGGAGTGATATTTTAAGTCATGGGGCACAGTATGGGAAGTTCTAATATAACTATATATGTATATACAAATATGTGTGTTTATAATTGAAACAAAAAAAGAATAGGGGAAAAGTAATGTTTACATATTTTCTAATATTCCAAATATTTGCAACATTTGAAAAACAACACTGCTTGGATCTGAGTAATCTAATAAAATTTCAAGCAGGAAAGCAAAGGAGAAATACCCGTTTATGAACATCATAGTGCATACCACAGTATGAAAACTATGAGTATATAAACCACAGTAAATCAATGGAAAATTCATGACTGTAAATGTAGTCAGAAAGAAAATACAGATCTTTTACAAAGAGTTATTACTTGACCAAAATTATTTGAGTTACTCAGGAAATTTTCTCGTAAGCTTGAAACATTTAAATAAAATATGTGAAACTATTAGAATTTAAAATTAGATATCAATAGCTCATGAGAAATTGGAGTCATCAGGTTCAAGATCTAAGGGCCTTGTGTTTGGGAAACCAGTGAAACTAGTGACTAAGTTTAGACTTCTTAAACTTGAATTGGCAATAGATTAGCATAACCACTGAAAAATACCTTTCCTTAAATAAAGGAGGAAAATGAAGTTAGAAAAAAAATTCAAGAAGAACTTAATATTGAACTATTAAATATTCAATAAAACTTTAGAATATTTTTCTAAAACAGAATAAACAAAAATGTCTTCTGTTTCTAGCAAATCTTTAGACTTGATACCATGAAAAAGCTTTCTTTCATTTTCCAAGAAAACTGTGCGAATGTATGTGGGTATATAGTATATATGCACATATACACAATATAAGTAAGTATGTGCACACATATACACAATATATACATATCTATATTTAAAGGTATAGATGACTTTCAAGACGCTATGCAAAATTTCAACGATTCAAATTTGCTCAAAGGCATTAGAGAGCTAAGATATACAAAGAGACACAGAAATGCACAACGGTGAATTGAACAGGGGACATAACTTCAATGTTTAAGTTCCTTATATTGTTCAGGAAAAGGGTGGAAATATCAGTCAACATTTTTTTATATGACAACATGCTTGCTGAATTTCATGGGGCCATCACTAAAAGGGTAGTACAACTACATAATATGAAACAAAGGAGAGTAATAAAAGTTTTTTTAAAGGCCTAAATCCTTTAGAAGAAGGAAAAAAGATAAAGAAACATGAATTGGCATGCCTGGTGACCTAGCAGTTTAGTTCACCAGGCACAGACCCAGAGAAACAACCAAGGTAAACAACTGAATAAAGTGAAATAATTCCTCCTCTCTCTTCCTGCCTGCCTGCCTACTTGCCTTCATTCCTGCCTGTATGTGTCCTTAAAAAAATGAAACAAAGCAAATGGCATAAACATAAATAAAAATAGTATAACATATATATTGTAATATATAACACAGTGAATGAATAAAGAGTATATCACCCCAAAATTTCACATTAGAATAAACTCTTTACTTCATTTAGAAAAACATCTAAAAATGTCCCCAGTAAAAGGATAGAAAAAATTCTCTAAGAAAATCAAGAAAAACTACATTTTTATTTGAATACCAGAAAAAAATTAACTTTAGGGGAAGAAGCATTATCAGAGATAAACTTACAAAATTTTAAAAGTTTTTAGTTTTATACATAACTGTTAATCTAGTTTCTCAATACAGCAGGAAAAATTAACAGAAATTTAAGAAAATCCTCAGTAATAATGTTAGATGGTTTATAAGAAAAGATTTAAAACTTTTGAAAAATTAATTAACATGTAAAACCTAATTATAGAATAATATACCCAGTGGTAGCATCATTTGGATTATTTTTAACAATGAAAAAACAGTTAATATTTGAAAATATGTTAGACCATAAAGCAGATCATAAAATTCTGTCATTTTGAAAATGATATGAAATTGGAAATTAATAGCAAAATGGTATCTTGAAAATTTTCTGTTTAGAAATTAATAAATAAAACTATTTTGTCATAGGAGAAATAACACTGAAATTTGGAAAAATAGTCTGAGCCAATTGATAAAATGATACTGTATGTTAAAATTAGTGGTAAGTTTTTAAACATATAATGGGAAATTTTAGCTTTAAGAGGACTTGTTACAAAAGAAGAGTAACTAACAGTCAGTGAACTCAATATTTATTTCAAGGAATTAGAAAAAAAGTATGGATTAAAAAGAAAAAAGAATTAATGATGATAGAACAGCTTAGTTAAGAGCAAATTGAAATTATGTATACTTAATGATTCCATACACTATTAAGACAGCAAAAAAGCAGGCCACTGACTGGGAAAAGATGTCAGACAGTGGGTTTATATTCATAATACATCAAAGCCATAAAAGAGTGAAGCAACTAATTTCAAGTTATTGTTAAAAACAATTCATTTAATAATCCTCTGGGAAGACTGATAAGTAAAAAAAAAAAAAAAAAAGAGATAGCACATTCAAAACATCTAGAAGAAAACGAGCTATATAAAGGTAACCTACAGACTGTCAGGAAGATATTCAGTAAATCTATTGCCTGGGAGGGAATATGAAAATCCAGATGCAACAGATAGTTCTTTGAAAATGCAATGGGCAAAATCCTCCCCATGATTCATAGAGAATTCTACCACTCATTTTAGAAGGAAACGATGCCAGTTTATTTAGTCTTTCAGAGATTAGAAAGTGATGAAACACCTTCCAATTTGTTTGATTAGGCCAAAATCTGACAATGGTATTAAAAGAAAAGAATAAACCAATCATACCTAAAAATTAATTTGCAAACTAAGTCCAGAAAAAAAAAAATAGAGAGAAAATACAACATATTTGAGTTGTTTTACACTAGTAATACAAAGTTGTTTTCAGATTCAATAATTAAGCAACGAAGGACCTCTGCTTCCAAGTAGGATGTAGTAAAACAAGGGAAGCCAACACTTCTGCTATAATTATTAAAAAAAAAAAAATTACAGATCATGGAAGTCAAAATTGCAACTAAATTATAATTTCAGAGAGCAGAAATAATCTAGAAGTTTGCTAATTAAAGGCCATTCCCCACGCTTGTACGAATTTGCAAATGGGGTAAAGTATCAGGGCTCTGTACTCAACACTTTCAGATTACTGCTGCTTGAGGAAATTAGCTAAATGAAAGAAGGTACTTCTGAAGGATCAGAGAGACAAAGTGGACACTTGTGACCCCTTCATTAGCTGCATTTTTCAAGAAAGTTCAAATTATTAGGCTGGGTATTTGGTAAAAGAACCGCATTGATATGGGATGGATTATCAGAAAGAATGCAACATGTAAAACAGAAGAAAGAATACAGAAACATGTTTAAACAAGTTTGCTAAATTGGACGAAAGGCATTAATAATAAATAAAGAATATTAATAAATTAAACTTAAATCAAGAACTAGTTGGCTTATGAAAAGCTACATCATCATGACTATATAAAGGCAAATCACAAACTGGGAGACAATGTTCTCCAAGGGGATTTATAAATATATATACTCAGGTCAAAAACAGGGAAAAAAAATCAAAATGACTGACAAGCATTTGAAAATGAACTAAAGCTTATTAGTTGTCATGAAATATAATCATGTCTGTTGAATGACTAAATTTTTAAGATTAAAAACATCAAGTGTTGGTGAGGATGTAAATAACTGCAAACTGAAGGTGAGAATGTAAATTATGACAACTTTGAAAAACACTAGTATCTCCTAAAGCTATTTAAACACTTATGAATGACAAACTTCACTCCTAAGTATATTCCAAAGAGACATAAAAGCATCTCCTCTAAAGGTCATGTTGAAGAATGCTTAGAGCGAGGTTACTCATTGTAGTCTAAGATTAGAAGGAACTCACTGTCAACAGGAGATAGAGAAATCAATCTCCACTTACGCTGTGTAATAAAGGTTGATAAACTGAAAATAGTGTACATATAATTTTATTGACATGAAATTTAAGAATAAGCAAACTAATACTGGTGAATGAAGTTAAAATAATGTTACCTCTGGGATTATGTAATTGGGAAGGGTATTAGGATCTGGGGTGCTGTGGGATTTAAATGGGAAACAGCATGAGACTGGAGGCCTGGACATTTCCTACATTTGATCCATGTTGTGATTTTTATATTATACCTATGTAAATGTCCACTGATATGTACACTTAAAGAGAGTGCAGTTTATGAACGGTGTGTATGCATATGCAATCACTGCTCAGTCATTTTAATTGTAATTATAATAATTTATATACACAGAATTTATACTCAATAAGGCAACCTAAAAATCTCACAAAGGCAGAGTGAAATCTATAGCTTCACAGTTTTGGGATATAAAGATTTAACAGGTAGAGGATAGCATTGAAATAAAGACATCTAAGTGAGGAAGTTGGTGAGAAAGATATTAACGGAAACAGGTTCTGCACTCAGCTCTAACCCCGGGACAATGATCCTCCGCCCTTGTAGAGGTCAGAGAAGCAGGCCGAGCTCTGCCAGAAGAGTACTGCTCTAGGTAGAGATACCAGCAGAGATTTTGACACTCAAGCATGACAGACAGGATAAGTGCAAATGTAAGGAAACTTATACAGAAAAAATTGTCAAAATTAAAATTTGTGCCAACTTTGAGTTATGTCAGGAAATCAAAGGTTACCAGCAGAAAACTCTATAGACCTGAATCTACCATATTATTTTTCAGTATTAAGAAAGCAAATATCTGCCAAACATTCCAGTGTAAGTCTCTGAGGATAATGTAGTTAAGGGCAAATCAGAGCTAGATCAAGCTTTAATAAAACTGCAATTCATTCCTGAGAAGCTTAAATTTCAGTGGATTTAGGTGATCAGTATTCCACCCTAGATACCTAATAGAAAAAAGGGTAAACTCTCACTGGTAGATAATGTCATCTGTAATGTTACTAGCTTTAAAAAAATATATGTAAATAACGTTCACGATAAAATAGAAAGATTACTGTGTATACAAAAAACACAATTTATAAACAGAAACACACACACAAAAATACAGAATGACAGATGATTCACCTAAGGGATTTAGTACTAAAGGACTCTTTAAAAATCACTATGATTAATTTCCATATTTGTAAAGGATAAAGTGGACAAAGTAGATAAAAAGATGAAAGATGTCAGCCACAAGTCGGAATTGATCTAAAGAAATTAAGAGAATGTTACAGATATAAAACATTAAGAAGTTAGCAGTAGATTTACAACAGATTGGACAAGTAAAAGATTATACTATACAGATGAATAGAAAATATGAAAAAATGGATATGAGAATAAAAAGACAAAAAGGAGTAACACAGAAACTGAACAGTTATATGGAATGCACTCAGAAGTTATAACGAGAATTGACTTGTCAGAAGGAGACAGCAAGAGAGAATAGACACAAAATATTTGAAAAGACTCTGGTCAAATTTTTTTTCACAAATGATTAAAAATCCAAACCCAAGTATTTAAGAATTTCAGTGAAATCCAAGTAGGATAATCATAAGGGCAAACAACCTAAGTATACCTCAAAGTGCTGAAGGACAGAGAAAATATTTTAAAAGTAAAATTACCATAAAAAAGGTAGCAGTGACACTGATAACTTACTTTGGAAGAGATCAAAAGGAAAGTAAATAAAATAATTTAAAAATCTTTAAAGACTTGAAAGAAAAATGGCTATCTTGTTTTTTATGCCCAGTAAAAATGGTCCTCATAAGAAAGTATGAAATGAAAACATTCACACAAACAATGGTGAGACTTGTCATCAGAAGACCTGCACTTAACAAAAAGTCAAGATGGGAACTTCTTCAGGCAAAAGAGAAAGGAAATTCTGTTTGAAAATATGAATCAAAGTTTACTGTAAAGGAAGTAGAACAAAAATACAAAACCCAACAGAAGAAATAAAAATTATAGCATAAATATTTAAAATAGGGATCAAAAGGATAATTCAAAAAATCAATGAAACCAAGAGCTTGTTCTTTATGTTTTCCAAAAATTGTGTTGTAGAATTTATTTTATTGAAGGATCATTTCACCATAAAATTATATGGATTTAATATGCATCATCATAGATCTATATCTGTATGTATTAAGTTCACCACCAAGAGCCCATTTCTATCCTTCCCCATGTGATTAAACACTTTCCTTGATTTGCCCCCACTACACAACCACACTCCTTCCCCTTCTGGGAGTCAGTAATTTTATTTGATAGACTAAAAGCTGATTTTTCTTTGATTTGGTACATATTTTTGTTTGATTTCTCTATCTATCACATATGAATGAAATCATAGGTGATTTTTGTGTTTTTTCCCCTGATTTACTTTACTAAGTCTAATTCTCTAAAAGTCCGTGATCCATGTTGTTGTAAGTGGCTGGATTCCATCTGTTTTAATAGCTGAGTAGTATTCTTTGAAAAGACAAACATAGTAGGCAAACTTTAGTCAGCCTCACAAGAGAAAATACAAATAAAGTCAGAACTGAAAAGAGACATTTAACAGATACTACATAAATATAAAGGCTCATCAGAGAATATTATAAACACCTCCGTGTCAATAAGTTGGATTATCTAGAAGAAAATTTTGGAAATTTATAAAATTTATAGAAATTCTAAGAAATTTTTAGAAACTTACAACATTCTAAACAAAATCAGGAAGAGAATATGAATAGAAAAGTCACAAGTAAGAAATTTGTAAAAGTAATTAAGGCCTTTCAAAAAACAAAAGCCTAGAATCAGATGATATCGCCAGTGAATTACAACAAACTTTCAAGGAATTATTCATAGTGATCCCTATCAAAGTTTTCCAAAAAATGAAAAAAGCAAATTTCCGAACATCACAAGCACATCACAAAAAAAGCCACTAGACCAATTATTTCTGTTGAACATAGATAGAAACATCTTCAAAAAATGCTAAAAAAGAAAACAAATTTAACAACGCATTAAAAGATATAAATCATGATCAAGGGAGATTTATCCCAGGAATATAAAGATAGTTCAACACACACGAAACAATGCAAAGTATACACAACATCAGTGAAAGGAAGGACAAAAACTATATGATCACCACAATAAATTAAGAAAAGGCATTTGCTAATAATAAACATTGTTTTATGATTAAAACACCTTCAACATAATGGGCATAAATGAAATGTGCCTCAACACAATAAAGACCATATATGAAATACTCACAGCCAATACCATACTCAATCACGAAAAACTGAAAACTTTTCCCCTACATCACAAATAAGACAAGAATTTAAAAGAGAAATAATGAACAACAAGGGAAAGATTAACAAGGTGTAAATAAAATAAAATATCAATTAAGTAATAAGGCTACAATTTAAAAATAAGCAAAGAACTTTAATAGACCATTTATCTAAAGAATATGCAAATGACCAATAAGGGAATGTATCATGATCATTAGGGAAATGCAAATTAAAACCACAGTGAAGACTAACTTCAATACTAAAATGGCTATATTTTTTAAAAAAAACAGAAAATAATAAATGTTGGCAAGGATATTCAGGAATTAGAACCTTTGTAAATTGCTATTGGGATTGTAAAATGGTTCAGTCACTATGGAAATTATTTGGATTTTTTCCAAAAAGTTAAACATACAATTACCATATGATCTCTTATTATACCTCAAAAGATTTCAAGGATATTCAAATTAATACATCACACACATGTTCACAACAGCAATATTCAAAGCAAAAAGATGGAAGCAGTCCAAATGTTCACTAAGAAATTGATAAGTAAAATGTGGCATGGCCAAACATTGGAATGTTTTATAACCATAAAAATGAAGTACAGATAACATGATAAAATGTGGATGAACCCAGAAAGCATTATGTTAAGTGGATGAAGCCAGATACAAAGCCCCACATATATGATTCCACTGATATTATGAATACTCAATATGTAAATCCATAGAGGCAGAATGCATATTAGTGTTTGCTATGGAATGAGGAGGAAGAAAGGAGAAGTCACTGTTCATTGGGTACATGGTTTCTTTTTGGAGGGATGAAAATATCTGGGAACTGTGCACAAGGGCTGGCTGCACAACAACCACTCTTGAATGCACTAAATGTCACCAAATTCTTCTATTTAAAATGGCTAATTTATGTTATATGACTTTCACATCAAAAAATTTAGAGAAAGTGAACATTAATGACACACAGCTATAATCTGTTGGAGTTATTAAAGAATGTAATACCGAGCATTGTACATTATGCAAAATAATGCATGGCTAAAATAATACTGCATGACTAAAATGCAAAGTAACAATAACATGATTATACAGAGGAGGCAAAATAGAGGAAAGTTTCAACATGTCTGCCAGTATTAGAGGCAAGGCAAAAATAATTTTTATTCAATTAAAATGGATCAAAGATTTATATCTAGGATTCCTATAAACAGTTAAAGTATGCATCATCATCAGTAGAGAAAAAGTTGGATGAAATGTGATTAGTCTATAAAAAGATGAGAGGACGATGAAATGAGGAGTACATTTTAAATTTATGCTGAATAAAAATAAGATAGTTACAAATGCAAGGATATATGTAGTTCCATTAGATGAACATGGCTAAATATTATTCTTAATAAAAATGTGAGACTGTCAAATTGGAATTAAAAAAACAATCAATGGTTGAGAGAAACAATTCTGCACAGGTCCAGCCTTCCTACTATCTTTGCTGTATGCAACCATCTTCTGACCCTGAGTCCTTTCCATAGTCACACAATGAACTAAGTCAGGGTGACTAGAGCATGAAGACCATGCAACTCTTTGCTCCTTGGAGAAGGGCAGACTCTTGGTGTGGGTTTGTCATAAAAGCTGTGGAGCACACGACTCTGGTTTCCTCAGTGACAGCACATCTCACAGGGTAGAGCCGTCATCTGGGCTGATGGTCTCACACAATGGCACTTGGGCTCCAGGGCACCTTTACTAGATGCAAAAGTTCCAGTTTACTCTGCCCTGAATGATAAAATGACTTGCTCTAAACCACGGAGTGGATCCCTTTGTACCTCTGGAATTGTGGCAACCAACTTCATACTAATTAACTGCCGGTTTATTTCCTCCGTATCTTGTTCCTTGCATCTCATATGAAGTTGGGAATCTCCCCTGGCCTTTGTCAATGCAATTCATTATATTAACAACATTTAAAAGTCACATTCTACTTCCGATTATGAGAAAAAAGCAATTTTATAAAATCTAACATTTATTTATGAGTGAGCATTTGGCAAATTATGAGTAGAGAAGAACCTCTTTAATTTCATAACTGGTTTTAAAAACAACTATAGGATATTAATAATGGTAAAACATTAAAACATCTTTCTATAAATTTGGGAAGGACATAAAGATGGCCACTATTGCTCTTTCTATTTAGCGTTGCCCTCAAAGACTTAAGCCTGATAATAAAACAATAAAAAGAAATAAATAATTATAAAATAATTATACAAGGTAATAAAGTATGTCTGTTTTAAAAATGGAGATTATTTATTAGAAATAATAAATTAGTTAACAGAGGCTGCTGATGACTGTGAAAACTCATACATAAGAATCAATTTGATTTCTTTTACTGCACACAAAATGAAATTAACTTTAAATAGTAGCAAATATATCAAGGAATAAAACTAATGGATCAGGTGCAACCCCGTGGCTCAGCAGGTAAAAGACAATCCATGTAAAGTCCAAGGACCTGGGTTTGAGACCCACGACCAAGGGAAGAAAAAACAAACCAACCTAAGACAAAACTAATAATCATGGATAAAATATCTACACAGAACACTAGAAAGAACCATTTAGAAAACAATAAAGGATACTTAGAAGTAGATAAATATTATTTATTCATGATTGGAATATGAAAATTAACTTAGAGATTCAATGTCATCTCAACTAAAATCAAAACTGTAAAAATTACCACATGACAGCTACAATTTATGTGAAAAGTAAAAGGAAGAGCTGTCTTGAAAAAATGAAAGGAAATACTGATTTACTGGACGAGATAATAGGGTTTACACAGCTGATAGAAAGTTCGATATTGGTACATGATTGGTAGCTTGTCTTTGAGTAGAACAGAATTTGTGGAAACTAAATTTAAGACAAAGTTTACTCTGAGCAATGAGTTAATGATTATTGTTTAAAATTAATGTTGCTCAATCAACTGGAAGGTGATCATATATTCAGCTGGGCAAATTAGGATAATGTTCAGTAAAAGAACACTGTTTGATAATTACACCACAGTAATATAGAGATAGGACAAACTACCTCCTACTAATTAGATAATTGAGTTAAAAACAAACTCTTGATTCTCTGCTCATACAATTAACAAAAAGTCATTCAAAGAATATTGAAAGTTGTTGCTGACAGGCAAGACTTTAGATTTTCTAGAACACAATTGCTCCTTTGGGACTTGAAATGTTTCTTAACTAAGACAAAGGAAATTATACCAGCCATATCTACATTTTAAATTTAAGATTTTTTTTTTGTTAGAAGACACCAATAAAAAGAATACAATGCAAATCATAAAAAAGGAGTATATTTGCAACACAAAGAGCAAAGAAAGAGCTTCTATCTAGGATATATAAAGCATCCATACAAATCAGGAGAAAAGTGACAAATAAATATTAATATAGGTAAGACACTAACCAGGAACTTTACAAAAAAGATATCCAAATTGGGATATTCAATGGTTATTTAACAGATGAAATGAACTCAACTATATGAAAAGTTAGAGAATACAGTTAAAACCATAATGGTATGTCACTATTTGTCAGATTGGCAAAATTAAAAAAAAGTTTCTGTTTTTGTTGTTCGTATGGAGCCCAGGAGAAGATGTTTGGTTTATGGTAGGAGGAGTGTAAATTGTTACAACTGTTTGTAACAGGTATTTGACACTCTTTGCTAGAAGTGAAAATATAAATGTACTCTTCCCCACTGATTCCACTCTTAACTACTCACTAAAGGTGTGAAATACACTCAGAGAAATGCACAAAAATGTTCTTAGTCGAATTATTCGTAAAAGAGAAATAATACAAATGTTCTCTTAATAGTAGGAGGGAAAAGGATAAATTGTGGAATCTTCATACAGTGGAATACTCTGCTATACTGTAGCAAAAAAAGAACACATTACAGCTACATACTTAGGAAACCTATCAGAGTCAAAGAAGCCAGAAAAATGGATTTATAATTCAACTGATATTAAGGTTAAAAAACTAGGTAAGTGATACTATGTTCAAAGTCACTCCCTTTGCAGGGGTTGGGGCTGGCGGGGAGGTGGCATAAAAATCACAAAGACCATATGGGGAGATTTGATGGGAACAATATTCTATCCTGACTTGGGTGGATTACCCAATTGTTCATTTTAATGTAAGTAAGCAAGCTATAAATTTAAGAGGTTTTCGTTGTTTTTCAAATGTGTATGTGGGTTTATGGGAAGGGAAAAGGGTTGATTTAATATGGTTTTGAGCACTGCTTTTATGTAAGTTATGATCCAAATAGTGCGAAATGAGAGAAAACTTATATAACTTACCACATTCCCTGTAAAGAAAGGAGGTGATGAACGGATGAAACCAAATCATTTGCTGGTAAATCAGGGGTTCCCCTGTCTTTGGTCTCCAAAGCTCTCCGGGTCTTTCCTAACTGAGGCTTAGGTGCTAAGGACTTAATTCTGGGTACTATACTGGTGTTTCCAATCAATTCATCTGTGGCTTTATTTCTCAGAATTAGCTTCAGTTGCTGATAGTCAAAATCCCCTCACATAAACTGAAACTCACATGATTTTCATCAGTTTTGAATAGCATCTGCAAATGAAGTTTCAAATGAGGTTTGTATTTCAGTCCAAAAGATTTTTCTATTGCAAACTCATATATTTTCCATTAATTTGATTTATAAATCAATGTAATTCCAATTAAAATCTCCAGGAAATCATTTTTGGGGGTTGCTGCATGCTTCAAAAGTTTTTCTAAATAATTAAGGTCTTTGTGAGTCATGATTTTGAACAAAGGGGTAGTGAGGAAAATAATTTTTCTGCTAAGCATTAAAACATATTACATAAAAAAAAATTATAGTTTCTCAGTAATCCAAGCAGTATTTTATCATTATAGGAAAAATATAGCAGGAAAATAAAATAATCCGAAGGAATAAAACAATCAACTATGGCCTAATTTTAGATTCTAGAAACAAATGTAGGTATATAGATAATACATTGATATATGAATGAGAATTCATCAAAAAAGCTGTGATGATAACACTATTTATAAAAATAAATACATGTAGATCTATACCTCATAACAAAAAAATCCAAAAAATACATTTAAAAATACAAGAGCAAAAGTAATCATCAAATTCTTAGAAGAAAATACGGATCAATTTCTATGTTGTTTTGGTATTATGGAGGGCCTGTAAGTTTTATTTCCAAAGTTAAAAATTTTAAATATAAGAGTATTAGTGAATTGGCTTTAAAACATTTCATTTTTCTGTAGAATAAAATGTCTCTAAATAAAATTAAAAGACAGAATATCAATAGGAAAAGTATTTCCTCATTAAGGACTGACAAAGGTTTATGTCTTTGATGAAAGGAAGAAAATTCCGGGCAATAAAAGAAAAATAATTTATATATCCAAAGAGAATAAATAAAATACAGAAATGAGAAAATTATTAAAACAGAACCACATAGTTTCATTAAATATTAAAAATACTCAACTTCTCCTTTCATAATAGAAATCAGAGAAATTTATATGAAAATAATCTGGTTACAATTTAAAAGAAATCTTGTTACTACAGTTCCAATAAAACTGCATATCTCATACACTCTTGTTTGAAGTGTAAATTGGACTATTTCTAGAAGCAATTTCATCATATGCAGTGAAAACTTTTAAGTGAGCATACTATGAAATAGCAATTGCATTTATAAATATAAGGAAATTAACAAATATGACAATAAAAATTAGTATAAAATTAGTGGCAATTATTTAAAATAAATGAAACAAATTACACACAAATATATATTAAAATATATCTTGCGCAATAATAGAATATAGCTACTAAGTGAATATACATGTCATTGAAATTATGCAGTTAGTTATTATATAGGTAAGTATAATTGACTAAATAATAAACTATAGGGAATATAAATAATTTTGTTAAATAAAAAATGTAGGATTTACCTATCTATTTAAAATAAGCATTAGAATAACTGGATAGATATATACAAAAATGTCAAAGCAGCTTATCTGTTTATGGAGTTTATTTTTCTCAGTATGTAGGTACTGTCTAATTGCCACATACAAGATAAACTCCCAGCATGCATATCTTCATAATGTGAAACTACCTTTTGAATCAAAGTATCAAGGGGTAGATTTCTAACCCATGCTGGGAATTGTTCTTTCTTGGGAATCTGAAAGAAAGAGACAGAATCTAGGAGTGCTGAGATCTGAAATACAATCATTTCCTATTCCCCACAGAATTCCCAGGATACTCTGCTGCTATAGCCAAAGGAATACCCAACTCACTGTACTTGCTACAATTAATGATGATTTACTTTTTATTGGGTGAAAATATTCCAACAATCTTTATTTTCCCTCATTGTTACTCACAGTTATTCTGTTACTTGTTTTCTGATAATCTTAGCTAACAAGAAAACTAAACAGATTTTTTTTAACCTTGATATCTTATTGAGTTTTTAATTCATTATGTTTGGATCATCTCTCTAATGGTGTCCTGACCCAGAACATAAATATGTTAAAACATGATTCTGGCCTCTTTCCTCCTTGATGAATCTGTTCCAGAAGACTCTAGTTTTTGTGTAGTGTCAAATCTCTTCTTCTCCCAAGATATTACCAAGATATTTTGTTGATAAATTTTACCATGGTAAAGTAGAATCCTACCTCAACAGACCTATGTAAAAATTTGAAGTTTGGTTTATGTCAGGTATTACAAATGGGATGAAGATAATAATCGGATGATAGAAATGAAAAGAAGGCAAAAATTCTATTGAAAAGTTGATGAGTTTTTGGGACAGTTCTTGTATGACAAATAACTATCAAGATATTTGCATGGGAAATATTTTCCTGAATAATAATAGTATTCTTATGGAACAATGGAATGGCAAAGTCATGTTCATATAGTTGTCAAACTGAGGAGGGGAGGAAGTAGATACTTTCAATTCTTAGTGTTCATCTGTTTTGGGGGTAAATTGTTTTGTTCTCAATAGGCTCCTCATGTCCTAAAGTACTACCAAATTTGACAGACTTACTATGATAGCCAGGGACAATGAAATTTCTCTTGACACAGTGGAAAATCTATTCAGGAATAGGAGAAAAATTGATGAAAATATGATGTAATATAGTGGTCTAGATTTTAACACTAATAATTCATGTCAACTGAAATATTTGAGTTCTTGACATTAGACCAATTTTTTCGTAACTATAAAAGAAATTCTTCAGACTACTTTTCCTTCTATTATGTTTAATTATGTTCTAGTAGCTTATGAAATCTAATATTCTGATAATGATGAATACCTTCCAGATGGGCATATAGCCAAACATTTTTTTCTCTCTCTCCATCATAAGTGCCTTCTTGACTAGAGGAGGTAATGGTATCCCAGCAACAGATAAGCAATGCTCCATTTAATTGCCAAAGATTATATTTTAATGAACTTTGGAAAAAGGAAGTCAAGTTGACTATAGGGTTCTTTGTCTGATTAATTTGATGAAAATCTATAAACATCTGACCTAGCTCATTAACACCTTAATGAAGACAGAAGAATCTCTTATGCTCAATTTCCAGAGAACAAGTGTTGTGTGTGGCATTTTGATTTCTCCAGCCAAAGAATAATGAAGTCCATAAAGTAAAATTTACATATCTATAGGTCAATGTGAATGTGACAATCATAAGCACAACTAGTGGAATAGTAAGAATATTGTGAATGACTTTATCAAAGAAATTGCTAGGTAGTATTCTATGCTTCCTCTGTTCCATTTTCTTCTCCTCCTTCCTAATTGCTCATCACTGTCTCACACGCACAGTGTGTTTCCCCAAAAAATGGTGTCCCATGGAGGTAGTTCAGAGTGCCAAATATTTGTTGAACAACTATTCTTAGAGATCATTAGAGTTGATAGAGACATTGAGGGAAAACATACATAGTCTTCGCCCTTGGGAAGTGAGCAGATTCAGCTGATTATGATAAAAAGGCTCTTGTTAGAGATTTGTTTATACATCTTAGAATTACTGGGAAAGCTGGAGAATTAGACATAATTCTAACAGCCAGAACCACAACTAGATGAAGTATGCCCCCTATCACTTACAAACTAGTAACTCCACATTTAAGTCTCTGATTTTTACAAGGTAATCTGTGGAATATGGGGCCCCTCACTGTAATGCTTTGGAAACCAGGTGACAAAGTCAGAAGGTTTGACCTGGTTACATCATAGCCAACTTGGGGGAACACAACTGAATATGTGTGGCATTATGCCTTTAGGCATTAGTTCCCAGTTTTCATCATTAATACTTTTCTTTATATCTAACTATCTATAACATTTATTTATTGATAAGCACAGGTACTTGAACTGTCACTGTGTAGTACAATCTTAATCTACAGTAACACTTCATTGTTGTTCCATGGTTACACTGTTCATAAGAATCATTTACTTTTCTCATCAATTGTACTTTAAGCTATGATTAGTAAACAGCTCTACCTGATTTTCCTCTGAAAGCACAGTGCATAAATTTGAAGCCATAGCTACTGTTTGTCAGAACTTGCAAAATGGTATATTATCCCTTGCTGACAAGGAAACAAAGGATTTCTATTTCTGGATTTTTAGCTATACTGTCAGAAAAAAGTGCATTTATTATACTGCGGTTCTGTTTTGGGAAATAATTATATCAAAAGCAACTGATAATTGACTGAAGTTACCTGATAGCATACACAATTGAAAATACACAAGAATCAAGTTTCAAACATGTTGGGTTTCCTTCTGCATTGCTTTTTTCAAAAATATTTGTACATGACTCATCCATTATTCTTAAATCATTGAATGGTAGCGAATATATGATTTGGTCAGTCATGGCACTCTAAATAAGTGAATGAAGATAGCTAGTGTTCAGTACCTACAGGAATAAAATACTAGCATTGGTGTCAACTTTTCATCTTGAAAATGTATTTATTGTGATTAAGTTGTATAATTGTGATTAAGCTGAAATTTGGTTTCTTTAATCTCTCTTAAATCTGTTGTGTTTCATTGCTCTGCCTTTTCAGGTCCTGAATATTTATCAGTATTTTATCATTATGAAGTCAGGATCCTGTGTTTCTACCTCACAGAGGTCCCATATATATTATGCATATTATGTCTAATCTTGTGCTGCAGAATAAAATGCTTTCTTTTCTGAAAATAGTATTGAAGGATACTGGAGGAAACTTGGGGGAACACCAGGTTTCTTGATGCCTTAGTTATTGTCTATTCAACTAATGCATATGGTTGGACTTGAATAAGAACCTTAGCAACTGATGCTAAGGGAAAGCAGATCACTATGTGGAATCATACTAGTAGCATAAAAAGGAACAGAAAAATGACATGGTCAGAGTGATCTAAAGTCAGTGGTCAAATAATAAAACCAATTCAGAAAAAAAAGCTATTAACATCTCTGCTTCTCCTGAAAACTCACTCCCTTCTCCAACCCCCATAATTGCACTGGGTCTCCTCTGCTTTGCAAATGGGATAAACATTGCATCCTATTTGGGCACCTGAAGTTTTTACTATATTACTCCTTAAATTATATAACTTTGTACCACATGAATCTTCATGGATAATTTGTAGGAAATAAATGCTAATGTCATCTTAGCTTTTATTACTTTAGTCCAAATGACAGTTAAGGAAGGTAAAGCAAAAAATTTAAGATGAAAAAATCCAGAATTTGGATGACTGATAAGATTGTATGTTTTGTGTGTGTGTAGGAAGTGAGGGAGCAACAGAAATGGAGGGGGTCCTAGTCTTGTTTTATTTGGGTGAATGTAGTTACTGAAGGGAGAAGATGACAAAGATACCTGAGAGAATTTTAATAATTTAATAATTTTACAAGTATGCCAAAAGATGAATTTGTATAATCCGTTTGATCCGAATTTCTTTGAACTGAAGGTACACATAGAAACACAGAGTCAACTGATTAATTTCCTTGCTAAAACACATAATTTTTAAAAAGCAGTTTGTTCTTTGAAGACACCAGAAAATCCATTTAATTCATTCTCTCACACAACATTTCAAAATCTTAGCTGAATATTTTTGGCAGCCTCAGTGAATTTATTTGAGTTGAATGTACTAGGATGTCAGGCTACCCATACTTAAGGACCCAGCAAGATAAGAAAATGAATTCATGTTAGAAGAATTTAAGTTCTAAGTCAGTTAAGAGTTGTAAATTAAATTTCAGAGTAAAACTTATTTTACAGATGAAGAATTAAAATCTATAGATGGAAACATAACTATATTACTTGTTTGGAAAACTTCATATTGTCACTGAAATTGAGAGACCTCTCTTCTTTCAACATTAACATTTCCCAAATCTAAACTTATGTTGTTTTACTAGTTGAGATTTTACTTTGCTTTGGAGGAGATGGATCTATGCTACCAGCATGATCGTCAGCAAATGTAATAAGCAAAATAGGACATAATTTCTGGAGTCTAAATATCCTTATGCCAAGATTTCTCTCCATGGCTCAAAACCATTATACAAAATCCATCATTGGTGTCAATTGTTTGGAAGTTTTATGCTTAACATAAACTACAATAAAATATCAATGTGCTTGAGTCTTCCAGTCAAGATGGCAACCTGGTAGGAGTGAGACTCATGTCCTCCCCACATACCAACTATGAATTCACCTATTTCTCAGAAACAAACACTGAAGAAAAGCAGGCAGAGAGACTGTAGAGACACAGCAGCAATTGCGATAACAAAGGGTATGTGAAAAAATCTGGGTTCAGAACTATACTATGAACTCAGACCCAGTATTATGGCCATGGCAGAGAGCCCTTCCAGGAATTGCAAAAGCAGCAGAGAGCCGGACCAGTGGGACTGGAACATGGAGCTGGGGAAGAGGGTCTAGACATAGGGCAGAAGAGGCACCCGTACCCTTGTAGTTTAAATAGGAGGCCTGGCAAGAAAATTATTCTGAGCATTGCCATAACTGGAAGGAAGCTAGGGGAATCATCCATACCTAGACCCTACCACCATATTGCCCTGGAGCTACAGGACCCACCCACTGGAAATCCAGCCCTCAGGCTTAAAGGAGGAAGAGTCTACCAGAGGGAGAAACTGTCAATGCTACCTACTAGTGCCACCTTGTGGATGTTAGTGAATGTTGATGAAACTGCAACACGATTACTGATTATGGGCCAACAGCAAGGTGGTCATTGCAGTTGGGAACTGGGATGCTAGAGGAAGGCTCTGTATCCTCCACACAAACTCCAACCACATAGACTGAACCTTTGGACAGCAAGAGAGGACCCACATAAGAACTTCAACAAACCCAACCAGTGGTGATGCCACAAAACTCATGAAATTCCAGTATCCCAACCAAGATTTAGGTTTATTCAGAATGTCAATACCCTACACAAGGCCATCAATGCAGGCAAAACTAATCCACAGAAACAAACAGAAGGCAAATAGAGCAAAGGCACAGAGAACTATATGTGAAATGATGGATCCAATAAAAAACGTGGGGAAAATTTGAATACAACAGACAGGTGCAAGCTAACTGAGGATGAATTTAGGGCAAGAGAGATAAACATACTCATGGAAATCAAGAAAACATTAGAGGAAGAAAAAGAGAACAACAAAAAATAAAAGACATCAAGAGCTCAAAACAGATGTCAAAGAAATAAAGGACATAATAGCTGAACTAAATAACTCAATGGAGGGACTCAAGAATGGGATAGATAAAGTCTCCAATAGAATCAGTGAGTTAGAAGATAAGACAGAGGAACACACTAAAGCAAACAAGCAAAGATTAAAAACAATGCAAAGAAATGAAGATAGCATTCGAGACCAATGGGATAACATAAAAAGAAACGATGTTCGCTTTATAGGGATCCCATAAGTATCAGAGAGAGAAAAGGGGGCCAAATCTGTATTTGAAGAAATAATAGCTGAAAATTTCTCCAACCTGAAGAATGAAACAAGCCTCCACACCCAGGAAGTTCAAAGAGTCCCTCATAAAAGAAACTGAAGCAGATGGATTCCTAGACACATCGTCATCACAATGTCAAAAATATAAGAGAAAGAAAGAATCTCAAAAGTATCCAGAGAAAAACAAGTTACATACAAAGGAATCCCCATAAGATTGTCAGCAGATTTCTCAACTGAAACTCTACAGGTCAGGAGGGAATGACATGATATATTCAGAGGGCTGAGAGAGAAGAATTTTTAATCTAGGATACCATACCCTGTGAGATTATCATTCAGAGATGAAGGAATGATGAAAAGCTTTTGTGATAAGCAAAAATTAAAGGAATTTGTCACCATAAAACCAGTTCAACATAAAATACTAGAAGATACTATAGAAAGTGTAAAGAAATCCCACTTAAAACAGACCTAGTCATCTATTTTCATTAGAAATATTGGTCTATAATTCTCTTTCTCGATGATGTTGTTGTCAGCTTTTGGTATCAGTGTGATGTTGGCCTCATGGAGAGTGGGGGGTATTCCCTGTTTTCAATATTTTGGAGGAGTTTGAGTAAAACAGGTATTAATTCTTCTCTGAAGTTTTGGGGAAACTCATTGGAAAAGCCATCTGGTCCTAGGCTTTTATTTTTGGGGACACTTTTGATTACCTCTTTAATTTCTTTCCTTGTGATTGTTCTCTGGGGCCTATTCAAGAACTTTTATTATCTTATTTAAAATAAGCCTCTGATGTAGATTTTTATTATCCCTATTTTATCAATGAGAAAACTAAAGCTAAGAAATCTGCCTAAGGTTATATAATACACAAGTGTAGAGCCAAGATTCAAATTTATCTTTCATGCCTAAATCCTATGTGCTTAATATATTATCCTGCTTACTTTTATTGTTATTATTGATCTTGTTTTGTTTGGAGAGATAACAGCATCCAGAATTTTTGAATTTTTCTTTCATCATGTTGTTTTTTTCTTTTTAGTTACCCTATTCTTGACAATTACAAATTTTTAATTTTTTTAAATTAAGGAATTGTGACTCAAGCTTAAATTACAAATTTTTATATATTCTATTATAGTCATTTTAAGCTTAATTGTTTTAGAAATGTCCAACATATTGTATTCTCCTGAATATCTTTTGAAATAAGTATTTAATGTGAAAAATAATGTTCTTGTCCTGAAAAAAATCAAAGCAAAAATCAAAACAAAAAATTAAGGAGTGGTAAAGGAAATAAGCCCTCTGGTGGTGGGTATGCTATGAAAGGCACATGGACTGAGATGTGAATTTGATATCCTAAAAAGCATATAGCAATGTGAAATAACAAGTCAAATATATATATCACATATAAAAATAGATGTATAACAGTAGTAAAATGAGTATCTATCCATATAGTCACCATATTGTTCACTTTTTACCTGTTTTGAAATGCATGCAAATTTTAAGAACACATACAAATAATTTTGAGAAAGATAACAATGTGCCTGGTGATGAAGCCATTGGCTGTCACCCACAGTCTCGTGAAAATGATCAAATACTTTCAGGCTAAAGGCAGTTTTAAATAGGTGAGAGGTCAGTTATGGTGTCAAGTGAGTAGACTGAGAGGGGTTGTGCTCCGTAATTTTAATTGACTCCATCCTATACCCACAAATAACTCATTTTTATTCAAAAACAAGGGTATTTAGCTCTTAAATTTAAGTTCTAGCTCCCTATTCCAAACAGATTAATGCTCCAATACAACTACAGCAGCCTCTGCTTAAAGAGAATGGCCCCGGAGGACCTCCTGAGTTGAAACTAGCTAGGTGTGCTGCTCCAGCAAGTGTGCCTGGCTGTTGGCCTCTCACAGGAGATGAGCAATTGTTGATTGGGTCCAGGCCAATAGAAACAGAAATCGCCCTGCAATGTGATGCTAAGGAAGACAGGAAGTTATCATTTTATCTGTGGTTGTTCAGATAAATTAGTTCCAGTTTCCTTATTTATGCCGTTTGCCACTTTTGCTCACTCTGAAAGCAACTTAACTGAGGAATCCAAATAGTTTCGAGAATTCATCCAAACTCATCTTTTTTTTTAAATAACAACTTTATTGCCATCTCATTTTTTTTGATGTATGTCTCATCTCTACAAAATTTCTATTTTGAAAGGTATCCCTCAGCTCTCTATAGCTTATTCTCCTTGCAGTCCATTGCCTCCCAGAAGGATGACAAAATCAGGGACTCTTTCCTTCTGAATATGTTTATTCATTTACTAAAATATTTATTTAATAATAATATTGAAACAACTGGGTACTATTCTTAAATATAGATACAAAGATAACTTCCAACTCTGTGGTTACAGATCTACACCATCCTATCTTGTTTCTCAGCACAGAAACTTCTCCATTATCTATTTTCACACAGAATTTCTTTAAATATTTTAAAGCTGCTATCTTGTCACCTTCAGACTCTCATTTTAGACTAGCCTCCCTAATCCCTCTAACTATTTCTCATGTGGCATACATTTCAGACTTCTCAATATCTTGATCATTCTCCACCATCTTTTGACTGTGAAGCACCCCACCAATAATTGAATATAACTCTACTAGTCAGAGGAGCTCAACACTTTCTTGCACCTCTTACTTTCACACGTATTCAACTAAATTTATATCAGCCCTTTTTGCGGTAATGCTGCAAGGTGACTTAAAATTGATTGCTGTTTATTAATACGGTTATGCTTTTACATATTCTGTCTCCCCTTAGCTCGAAAAGCTGATATTTTAAATTCATTGCTGTCCCCAAATTTATCCCTGTTAAAGTCCAAGCCATTAGATTCAGTTCACTGCTCAGGTTTGCTTTGATCTCTTGAGAATTTTATTTTGTCATCTAATATGATCTCCCTCCTTTTGAAAATCAGGACACTCAAAAATTTTCTGAGTATATACCTCCTTTATCATTTTACAGATTATGATAAAATATCACTATCACAGTGTCAAGAACTATCCTGGAGGTTGACAAAAATCCAATAATTTAAGCTTAGTTACAAGTGTATAGAACATTTAGAAATTTTCCTTTCAAATAAAAATTGTTGAATTTCACACTAAAGAACACTTGTAAATATATATACATATGAGACATATACGAATATATATATATAAATAATATTAACATAACTATGCTTTACATATCTTGTCTCTCCTTACCTTGAAGAGTTGATCTTTTAAATTTATTTGCTATACCCACCTTTATCCCCATTAAAATTCATGCAGATTCAGTTCATTGATCTTTTGAAGTTTTTATTTTGTCATTCAATTCTCATTTTCATTCACATATATATGTATATATATGTATGCGTGTGTATGTATAATAATAACTTGGTCAAAATTTGGAGAATTAAATGAATCAGATAAGATGCTCTTTCAGTAAATCTGTACTGACTCCCAGCTCTCACTGTTTCTTTTCCCAAATTCTTTGGAAAAATCCCTTTGAGGATACAAATCTGTAATTTAAAGAATTTCAAATAATTTCCTATTCCAGAATTCTAGAATTTCTCACATTCTCCATACTTCCTTAGAAACTTATTGGTTTGGAAGACTAAACCTCAGTTTAGTTCTCTCAGTAATTAGAAAGTAGGTGAAATAAAAAATAATAAGCTAATGTTGTGATCCAAGTGAGTTTGGCCTTCCAGTTCTAAGGAAGATGTGGATTTGGGTGTCCAGGAGCCCTGATGGGAGGGCTAGTAGGACTCAGTGATCCAGCATCCTGCTTCTGAACACCCTCCTGTCTTTCATCCACTCCACAAACGAACTTAACTTGATTGTAAAGACCCTTGAAAAAATCTATTGCAGGGAGTTGGAGAAAACTCAGATGATCTAAGAACTAAAGGATCAGAGTTGACACATTCATGGATTCGATTTTCATTAGCTTCAGTCCATTAGACAAGCATTTGCCAATGTAATATTGTATGCATAAAACAACTGAAATATTCATTAAAGGAAAAACGACTGACGACACAGGCCAACTGTTTCTCTTAGACAGTTTTGCTATAGGAATACAGCTCACCAGGGTTGACTATTTTGCCATTTAGTTTATACGTTTTATTTTAAGGTTTTTAAATATCAGTGTCTCATTGGACAAATGTGTTTAAATTGTTATAATAGAAATTATTTTCCCTTCCTTCGAACAGTTGAAATATTAGGTTTTTTCAAATACCTTTAAGAAGTTCTGAGTCATGTGATTTTAGTTGTTAGGCAGAAGTAAGCTTAGGTTTTAAGTAGAATGATTCTTCTCTTTAGCCTATTTGATTTAATGTCCTACACATCTCTTCACAAAAGGAAACCATTTTGTCATAAATGAAATCTATATGCCAAGCATTATGCTAGAAATTCTGAGGGGTAAATCAAGATATGTCATTGACTTCAGACTTCTAAGAGATATTAAAGAGAGATGCATAAATATAAAGCAAAGTAAAATAATTAAATGGCAAAAAAATGATCTGGGTAAAAGTATTGGGTCAATTTAAACCCAGAAATATTGCATGCGCTAACTAGATCATATTATAGATGAAAATAAATTTGGTAAAAGAGATAAGGGATGTTCGACTCCAAGTACATGGAGGAAGATCTAGGATAGTACCATACATTTGATCTGGAAGCAGGAAATGTGGATTTAAACTCGGTTCTGCCACCTAACTAGATTCGTGACATTGTATAAATCACTTTCTCTCTCTGAGAAGTTTATTATAATTTTTTAAATATGCTTAGAGGATTTCTACTGCCATATTCTACAACCAAAGAAGCATGCATATTTTGTGTAAAGATATGAAGGTAATAAAATGTGAATCATGTTCTGGGAAGAAATGTACTATCTAATAAGCCTAGATTTTACTATGTAGGAGACAAACATAAATGGGATGATATAGACTTTGAATGTCTTACGGTGTACAATGAGGAGTTTGGGTAATGAAGGAAGCATGATTTTAAAATTCAAAAAAAAAAAATATATGTAATAAAATTCATCCATTTTAGTGGTATAAATTTGATCAGTTTTGACAAATATTTTTTATAAATCTCCAAAGGTCTCTCATGTTTCTTGGTAATTAACACTCTCCTCTCCCAATTCTGAGTCTGTGGTCTTTTTTTTTTGTCGGGGTGGGAAAATTTTATCAATTTATTTTTTAAATAATTGACATTTTTATATCTTTGGTTCACAATGCTACGTTCATTTTTGAATATTGACAATGTATTTCAGTCTATATTACGCACTAACCCACCACAAGAGTTCCAGTGTCCTTTACCAGCACCGAGTCCCCTCTTTCCTTCTCTGCCGCCTCCTACCTCCTGGCAGTCATCACCTTGTGTCCTGTGAGCTTTGGCTGTGGTTTATTTGTTTCATTTCATTGTATTCCACATATGAGTGAAACCCTTATGTATTTTTCTTTTCTTTCTGACTTATTTCACTTAATATGATTCCTTCCAATCCTTGATCTACTTTATGTGACTACAATATTGCCTTTTACCAAAACTACAAATATATAGAATTATATAATATGTATACTTTTGTAAATCACCTTTTTTTTTCCTCTAAGCATGATACATTTTAAATTTACCCAGGTTTTTATATCTAGCAGCAGTTCTTTCCTTTTTATTGCTCATGAATATTAATTACATGGCAATGTATATATATTTTATGTATTTGTATAATGTATATATTATATGCAATAATTTTACTGAAGTAACGTATTATAACAGGTATGCATCATTATAAATCAATGACTATGTATATATACATCATTAAGTTTACCACTAACAGTCTAATTCTGCCCTTAACCATATATTGACCACCTTTAACCAATTTGCTAATCTTATGGTTACTTCTATTCGCCAGGTGGTAAATAATTGGATTGCTTATGGTTGGGGACTACTATGAATAAAGTTACATTAAAATTAAAACACAAGTCTTCGGATGTATACTTTTGTTTATTTTGAGTAAATGCCTAGGAATGAGATGGCTGAGACACACTGGAATTATATTTTGAAGAAACTTCTGAACAGTTTTCCAGAGTGGTTGTGCTATTTTCTTTTTCCAAATTCAATATTATATTTTCCCGCTCCTTAACTTCCTTGCCTTACTTGACATTGTCAGAATTTTAAATAGGTATTAACAGTAATTTCTTAAAACCGTCTTAAGTCACATTATTCCAATGACATCTAATGTTAGCATCTTTTGTGTGGTTATTTTTCATATATTTTCTTCAGTGGGGTGTCTTTTAAGAAGTTTTGTTCATTTATTATTAAATTTTATTTGATTAAATTTTGATTATCAACATTTAGATTTCTTTTAAATATTCTGGATGACTCCTTTATCAAATGTATGTTTGTTAAATAGTTCTACTACTCCACTAAATTCTGCCTCTTAGATTATGTATTTCTGTTCCCAATGTTCTTTCCATGGTTAAAAAATTGCTCATAATACTCTTCCAGATTCTGTCCAGCATATGCAGAATCAAGTATCTATCCTATTCAAACAATTTTCCAGACACCTTTTAACCCACAGAGACCTCACCCTGATCTTGGTATCTAATCATAAAGGGTTTTTCATGACTCCTTAGTCTAGGCCATGTGCCAAAGCTTCAAAATGTATTCACAAAGAAGTGGATCTAAATAATAGCCTAGAAAGGGGAAAATAATTTAAGTCAATGGATGGTCCAATTATTTTTTCTATGAATAAATGGGAAAACATAAAAGAAACTAAGGAAAACACAATTTTCTTCATCATTTTGAATGTTGAATACTTTTAAAAATGCAGTCATTTAAAATGCTTTTGGAATAGAAGACTAAAATCTACTAAAGTGTGGTTAATATAATTCTTTTTCTATGAAGGAGATTAAAAATAAATTGAGTTTTGATGGTTTTAATAAAGCAAGAAATAAAAGATGCAATTCCAGTTTTTGTGGATCATAAAGTATTATTTGTTGGCTTCAGAGGTAAGAAAATAAGAATATCTCATAATATTGTGTATAACTTTGTTCCTCTGGGCAGGCTAAATTGTGTTCCTCCAAAAATACAGAGGAATTGATATAATGATGTCATTAAATTCTGAAATTTTAAATTGCTTCCTTGACAGGAGGTTTGACAGCTCTAAATGAGACTATAATTTAGTAATTTAAGGTTTTTTTTTTTTTTTTACAAAAGCTGTTTAGGAATAAATAACAGGATAGAATTATTCCAAATGACATTTGTCTCTAAGTACTCATTTAATTAGAATCATGAGGTCTGAGGGCAGTGATGTGAAAGAAAATGCCTACATCAGAAAATAATGTTTATAAAATGTTTTACCTGCTCAGTTGATCATTTTGCTTTACTTCCTTGTATTTTTAGATAAAGCATATTTTTATTATTGGTATTTACCCATATTCAAATATCTTTGCTCTTCATTGAAGCTATAACTATTAACTAGCTTGATTATAAGATTTGAATTTGTTTCCTCCTCTACCATCTCCTTCATCTTCTCCATCTATTTAATCTTTCTAATGACTTTCTCAGGGTTTTGAATTATGCTATTCTCCAATTTAAAATGATCTCACTTCTTTCTAAAAATACATTAACCATTTTATATATTTCAGTCCTGTCCACTTTGCTCCAAAGACTCTTCCTTGACTATCAAAAACTGAGGTATCACAAATCCATGCTGCTTTCTTGTCAAGTCGAAAGACATATTTTCATTCCTTCTCCTCTTTGCATGACCTATAACGTTTTAAGGTGGTTACCATCTCCTTAACTTTAAAATGATCTTCCATAATAACTTCAGTTCTCTGCAAGTTATAGTTTCTATTTTCACAGTTCAGAGTCCATTTTAAGTATCAGCCTTACTCTCTATGTTCCTAATTCAGAAATCTGTAGAATAAGCATCCATGTTTTATAGTCCTTGGAATTGATATTCCAGGTATCTCTCATCAGCTACAAAATAGATATTCTCCAAGCAGCAGGGATGATTATGCAGAGGGGGTACTACACGCACCATGGAGTAGAAGGCTCACAGCTATACAGACTGACCACACGTACCATTTTAAATAGAACAGAAGCTTTTTTTCATATTTTCCAACCATTTTATAGTTTTAACATAAATGGCAGTTCAATTTTGACGCATTTTAAATAAACCAGGACTATCTTTAATGCAGGATAAAAGAAGCAGTTGCGTTGCTCTGGGCCCACTCTGTGAAGGGAACCCAAAGCAGCGGTCCCTTTTGTCCCATGTTAATGCCAGCCGGTTATTGGGTATTCCTGGCACTGTGATAGTTAAAGTGGCCTGTGTTTTAGGAAGGACATTTACAGCAGTGCATATAGACGCCAAATTTAGTTTTCACCTAAGGTGCCCAAATTCCTTGCACTGGCCCTGGATGTTTGCATGAAGTCTGCTGGACCACATGTCATTACTTTGCAATTTCTGATGGGCATCACATTGGACTTACTTGCTGCTGGCCTGGATGTCTGTTCCTGCTCAGGTTGATCCATCTCCTCCCCTTCCCATAATCACCAACACATAACTCTGTCCCGTTTGACCATCCCTATGTCCCATTTTTCTCTTAATAAAATATGGTCAGCCTAAATACAGAGGATAATTTATGTTACTATCTGCTACACAAACATTGCACACAATCTTCACTCTGAAGTAAGTGGCAAAAGATGCTTGTTTCCTAGACTATTAGCTATCATCTACTTAGAAGTAAACTCATTTAAGCATTTCTAATACTACCCATGATTTTAAGCTGCTTAGTTCTTTGATTGTGTGGTTAAATTAGTTGAACAGAAACTTAGGGGAACAAGTGCAGAAGTTATGTTCTGACCTATACCATCAACTCTAGGTGATATTGACAGAGAACAAAGAGCCTGGTCTTCTGTAATCCACACAGGACCTTTTTTGCCCCCTATTTTTGGCACATCTTCAGAGCAGTTTTCTACAAATCTCCAGCTCATGACAGGATCATTTCCTACTTTGACAACTTTTTAATTTTTTTGTTCTCTTCACCAGGTTTGTCCTCAACTATTTTCTTCCTGAAAATGTCCACATATTTGTTGATTCACCTCAAGTGATACTTCTTTAATAAAGCACTTTCTGTTCAGTCACCTGATATTTTTTGTGCTTTCCCTTCCCCTGAGTTCTTCTTTTCCTTTTTCTTTTTTTTTTTAAAGGAAAGGTGCAGGTAGGAATAAAGGCAATCAGAGGCAGGCAGGAAGATAGAGGATAAAGAAGCATTTATTTAGTTTTTCATCCTGGTTGTTCTCCTGCCCCCCAGGGTGTGAACCTGGATCCCTGGGATGTACAAGAACTATGCCTGGCTGGAGGCGGTGGACCAAACTGCTACTCTCCCAATGGGGGCCTCCTTGAGTTCTTATTGAATCTGTGGTCACTTCCTTTTAGTTGGGTGCACAATTAATGCTTTGTGAAGCTTTTTAAGTTTTCAAGTGGTAGTATTTGTTCTAACAAAATTTCTGGTGCACTATGATAATAAACATACTTAAACTTTTCTTGTATGTACCAGAGCACAGAGATGAAGAATATCCATGATTTAATTTAATTGAAATAGTGTAATGTCAACATGTCCAAGAATTCTATATACACTGGATACCAGTTCTACCAAAATCTTAACTCTATAAATATATTATCTGTTTTGCTATTGGTATAAATATTTGTATTGCCTTTTTCCTGCCCCTAGCTGTACTTCTTATACTGAGTCTGGATGGGATGTGCAAAATTATTTTTCCAGAGGAAAAGTATTTTGAAAGCAGAAAAGTACCTGTACATTATTTATCTGTTTCTTGCTCTTCTTTGGAACCTGGAGACTGCCATGTGCAGAAGTGTGATGGCAGGCCATGTGAAACAGAGACAAGTCAATGCAGCTGAGCTTTTGTGACCCAACAGCCTGTTGACTGACATCCTAGATCATTCCCTGTAACTAAATTGGCTCAATCCAAATGGTTCACCCACCCAACAACCCAGAGCATCATACAAAATAGATCATGATTGTATTAAACCACTAATTTTAGGCACAGTGTCTAAGCAAAAGCTAATTTATTTATGAAATCACAACATGCAGAGTGAAGGATGGTTATCTTAAATTATCCTACTCAAACAGTTTTATGTCTGTCCAGAAATTTTAAGACAATGATAATAGAAGATTGTATTCATTACAGGTGGCAGAATCTATTCAGAATCTTGATTCAAGATGCATATGGAAGAATCCTTCTCCCCTGAAATGTCTATTCCAATCTAGACATTTGTCATTACAGATTGCCTGGGAGGAGAGCGATATTACAAATTTAGTTCCTCAGGTTATTCTATTGAGTTTATTTTGTGAAGATTCTAATTCTTGAGAGAAGAGCGTATAGAAAAGAGATTATCTTTGTATTTTCTGGAAAATTTTATATAATGTTGGGATTAGCTTTCCGTTAATTATGAGAGCCATCTCTAAGTTACTGAGTCTTTTATCTCTTAAGACTAACACATTTTTCAAAAGTGATTCAAATATTTAATGGCTTTAAGATTATGATTTATTTTAAATTTTACTAGTGGAAAATGTGTAATCTATATTTGAAAGGGAATTTTCTATTTCATGTATGTTTTCCAATTCATAAAATTTTATCCATAACTTTAAAGAAATCTATTTAGCTACTTCTATCACAGTAGTATTATGTATTCCTGCATTATCATATCATGGTCACTTTTCTTAGAGCTTTGAAAAGAACATTTGTTTTTTTTTTGACTTATTTCTCTCTTTCTAATCTTAATTTTATTTTTATCATATATATTACCTTACATGTTTAATATCCTTTATTTACAGCTACTGTTTTAAATATGGTGTATATAAAGTTCAACTTATTATTTTTGGTATGTTTTGTTCAAATATAAATCTTTTGGTATAAAACATTTCTAAAGAATTATTTGCTTTCACACCCCACAAGTTTTGATGCGCTGTATTTAAATTATATTCAAAGCAAGTATTTTCTAGTTTCCATCATGTTTTAACTATTTTGTTTTGTCCTGATAATTTAAGTTCTGTAAGATGTAAGCATCAGTTTATAAAATGACTTTTTCAGTCAAAAATGTTTATTCATCTTATCTCATCCCACTTTGGGCAATATGATTCAACAAACTGATGATAGAAATTGACGTGACATTGCTCATGTTATAAAGCATATCTGGTTATTATTTAGATAAATTGAATTCTACATGGAGATAGAATTTGAAGACTCTTATTCAGTGTGTCCAAATAAAAGCTCTACTTACCATTTGTCTTTTAGTATTTAAGAAGCTCATACTGTGTATCAGGGATTGTGACAAATGTTTCAAATCTAAGATTTGAAGAATTTAATTTCATCCTGTATTTTAATGTACCTTATTTCTACTTCACATGTAGAAACTGAGGCACAGAAATGTTAAGTACCTTGAACCAAAGCAAGGAGTAAGCATGGTATCTAGAGTTCAAATCTAGGCTAACTTAATCCAAAGTCTCTGGTCTTAACCAAAATGCTACTTTATTTCTGCTCACTAAATAAACATGCAAATTATTACCGTTCATATGTGGTTTTCTAGTTTTTAGGTTTTAGAATGAAACTAAAGAATAAAATAAATTTTATCCTAGAATGCAGTACTTTAGGCTTCCACCTATTCTCCCATGCTTAAAATGTGTATATGCTAAAGAGATGAAGAAAAATGATAAAATTGGATCCATTTTGTGAAAAAATAAAACTGGAAAGAAAAAATAAAAAGTCACTTTCCTGACTCGGCCATTAGTATTTTAAATGATAAGTGAACATGGGCAGGCTGTTTGAGTTCAAAATTCTTTCATTTTATAATGCCAGTTGAGGATTAGATAATGTCCTGGTTCTTTGCAGCTTTGGTGATCTATAAGAATCTGTTTGGTGGCACACTAAGTAGGTGACTGTAATAGTCTAGGGAAAACACATCCTTCCCAGTACTTTTTAAACCACATCAGATGTTAGTCATTAATAGAGTCTGAGGTAGAGGATCTCTAGAAGACAGTCATGGAAATACACTTTTTTTTAAAAGAAAGGTGCAGGCAGGAATGAAGGTGGGCAGGCAGGCAGCAGGCAGGCAGCAAGAGGGAGGAGGAAGTAAGATTTATTTACTGTAGTTGTTCAGCTTAGTTTTTATTTCTCACAAGGATTTAATATTTTATGAATTAAGTGTTATTTGATTCCATTCTATAATACCCATCAATTAATGATCACACTTATTCTTTATCTGTGACATCACTGCCCAACTGCCTATCAATACCTCAAGGTCAGAGTCCTTTTCTTATCAACCAATAAGAATATGAGGAAAGCATTCTCATTGTTTAATATGATCTAATTGGGGGAATGCATTTCCTTTGTAGACTTGTTGAAAGCAACCCCATTTGAATGAAATGACACCTGTCACGTTCCTCGATGGTTTCACATTTCCTCATAAAATTACAGGCACAGGAAAGCACATCAGGCTGGTCCTAAGAATTTCGGTGTCATGAAGAATGTAGCTATAATTAGTGACTTTTGCCTGGTGTTAACAAATGCCAGAGGGCATCTCAATCTCTGCAGATGATTTCTCCAGGATTTAATTAGCTCTAGCCTTCTATTCTTTGTAGAACTATACTGTTCCTAATATACCTGGTGCTTGCTTCAGGCATGGGTCAAAGCATGCACCTGTCAATTATTTAATATTCATGACATTTTTAAACAAATGAAGAGTGCATGAAGCCTATATCATTGGAGTATAGAGAATTCAGCACATTTGTGGAATAGAAAACCTCATTCAGTGAATAATAATTTAAAGAGCTCAGGGACACAGGAAATTTTACTCTTAAATCTCAAGATAGGTCTTTTTTCTTTGCTTTTAATCATCAAGAGATAGAGAAGGATGTATGTACATTTTGGTTCTTATTCTCTGTTATCTCATTATACTAGCTTTGCACATTACCGCAAGTTTCTATTCTTCACCTTCAAAATAGAGAATTAATATACCTGGTTTCTAAGCTTCCTCCAATTTAAAATCTAGGCTTTGATGATGATTATGGAAATTTTCAACAAATTCAGACTCATTCTGTTTAAAAGTAGATTACTGAGATAAATTTTATTTTTGTTCTATTATAAATATGTGCATATAGAATGGAATTTCACAACAATTTAAGTAGAAAATTTGTTTTTTGGAAGGTTTAAAAACAATATTCTTAGCTATGTCTGTGACATGGGGCATATAAAGTCATCTTGCAATGAATCCCTGAAAGTCAGTTTTAAAGCTTTGAAAGTTATGGCAGTTTTTTTTTTTTTTTTTTTTTTTTTCCAGCCTTCAGGATACATTTTGGTGTCCTAAAGCAGAAGTTTATTGAGTATCCTTATTATTACATTTCCTAAAAGTGCCAAAGGTATCTATTTTTTTTGGCAATGATTTCAAGTTTAATCTGCCAAATATACAACTTGAATTTGAGGAGCATATTTTGCCTAGGTGCTGTAGAGTAAACAGAGATTTCCTGGCATGATCAATGGGTAGGGTTAAAAATGGACCCTGAACCTGAGTAATGGATGAGAATGGGGCAGGAAAAGGTAGAGGAAACAGCTTCAGTTGCAGGGATCCCTTAAAAGACCAAGCAAGGTACTTCTTCTATACCACTGGAGATTCTGGTTTCTTACAAATGTGTTGCAATTTATAAACTAATTCTGAATATTTGTCTCATGGCTTGGGTAACAGTCACAGCTCATTTAAGCTAAAATCAATGCCTCTATTTAGAATGGACCCTCAATTTCTATTCTGGTCATCTGAACAATTACACTATTGAAATATTAGGAAAGTTGATGTTGTATATGTATATGGCTATAAAAGTAAAATTTCTTTAGAGTACATGCATTGGACAAAAGCAATTTTTAATTAATGACAATGATTCCAAGATATATAGATATATCACAGGGCCAGACATTACATACAATGTGACAAGTAACAAGCTTTTAGGAATAAACTTTATTTTGTTTCAGTTTATACTGAAGGAAAAAATGTATGTCTAAATGTAACTTTCAAACTTCCTTGAGGTTAATATACATACCATAAACTCCACACATTTAAAGTATGCAGTTCTATCAGTTTCGGCATGTGTATAAACCCATGAAATCATTATCTCAATCAAGATAATGAATATCTCATCTCCCAAATTGTCTTATTCATTTTTGTAGTTATTGCCTTTAGCTCATCTTAAAGAGGTTTCCCCAAAAGCCCCCTGAGATGCTGTCATTAGGGTTAATCTGCATTTTCTAGATTCTGTTATTCAGACTCATATGGGATACACTTTTTTGGTTTGACTTTTTTCACTCAGCATAGTTTTGAGGTTTACCCAGGTTGCTGTATGTAGCAGTAGTTCCCTCCTTTCACTGCTGAAGAGTATTCTATTGTACTAATATTTATAATTAAAATGCCTATAAGCATTTGTTTCTAATTTAGGGATATAATAACTTGCATGTCTAGTAACATTTTTGCACAAGACATGTGTCTATATGTGTATATATAGATATATATATATATGGATAATCTATTAGACCTGAAACTATATATGTGTGTATATATGTGTGTACATATATACACACATATATATTTTTTCCATTTCTTTGGGTAAATAGCTATGAATACTAACTTATTAGTTCTAGTAGGTGTTTTTTAGATTCAATTACATTTCTATAAAGAATATCACATCATCTTAATAAATAATAAAGAAATATAATTTTACTCATTTCTTTAGAATCTGGTGATATTATACATCTTTTATTGCTTAAGTACACTGGCTAGAGCCTCCTCTACTATGCTGAATAGGGCTGGTGAGCACAGGCATCCTCTCTTGTTTCTGATCACAGGGTCAGCATTGTGAATTTTACCATTAAGCATGATGTTATCTGTATATTTTCATAGAGGCTCTTCATTTGGCTGAGGAAATTTCCCTGTGTTACTAGTTTAATGAGACTTTTTTTTTTTAATTAAGAATGAATGTTGAACTTTACCAAATGCTTTTTTTTTCTGTATCAATTGATATTATCCTGATTTTTTCTTTAGTTTTCTAGTATTATAAATAATCTTTATTATTCAAATATGAAACCAACCTTTCATTTCTAGCATAAACCTCACAAGATCATGATGTAGTATGCTTTTACTTTATTGTTGTTTTGATTTAGCAAAATTCATTTTTTCTTACAACGACTGAGTGTAATCATGGGAATTTATAAGGAGTTAAGAATCTTTAGTCGAACTACCTGACTTAAAATCCCAGTCTTGGTTCACTTTCTGGGTCTTAGTTTACTCACCATAAAGCTTCAAGACTAATAGATTATCCATATGAAAAAGCTTTTAAAGGAAAAAATAAGATAATGCAATTGGAAATGTAATGCAAAACTTAGTGTGCGTGTATACTCCATAAATATATGTAGTCTGCATGTAGATATATGCATATAAACATAAATATATATACACATATAGAGAGTATACACACATATAAAACACAGACTAGACATAGGGTGGCAAGTAGACCCTTGGCAGGTTTTCAGTGGTGGGAGGAGGTGAGGGGAGAGGATTTAGAAATAATTATGAGGGAGTTACTGAACCAGAAAAAGTTATCACTAAGAGCCAGTGAGAAAAACTAAGAGGTAGAACTGGCAAAAGGGAAAGTTTCTGGATTAATTTTAGAAGTGAGGAAGTGTTCCCAGAGCATGTTTGTCTAGGTAAATATAAAGGTAATTTTATGCAAGAGATACAGAAGAGTTGTCCAGGTAATAAGAAGCCATTCAGATTCAAATTCCCATTACAACTTTCCATTTATTCTCTCCACACCTGATCCTTAATGATCTTTAATTCTGTCAGTCTCGTGAAGCTATAGAATCCCTTTTAAGCACAGCAGTGTAAAATGCATTCATACAATATAGTATAAAACTGAAGTCATAGTTTTGTGAAATACTCTTTCATGCATGGGTTGGTTACTTGGGCGGAGTGGGGATGGGGATTGGGGGGTTGTATTGTGGATCTTAGATGAAGAATTTGTGGGAATAATAAGTGAGATAAAGACTGAGAAAAATTAAAGAAATATTTTATTTCTTAAATATCTTATTGGTGAAATTTATATATCTTCCTTCAATTCATTATTCAAATATCACCTTCTCTGGCTAATATTTCTAAACTGCAGTGTGTCTCAATCCTGACATACTCTGATTGAGTTTTCCCTTTGGCATCTGTCATTGTCCAAAAACAGCTTCTATAACCATGCCCACAGATCAAATTCTGGTCACCTCCTATTTACGTAAGATACATAAGCTAAAATGAGTATTTATATTTTTTACTGTTTTTAATCAAAAGAAGAATGTTTTGTACTGTGGGAAAATTTTATTAAATATAAATTTTAATGTCTAAAGTATAGGTTTTTGTTTTGTTTTGTTTTAAGAGAGGAAGGAAGGAAAAGAGAGGATGAAGAAGCATTTAAAGTAGGAAGGAAAGGATAGCAAAAGGAGCATCTTTATCTATTTATGTTGCTTTTTTGCTCCAGCCTAAGGTCTTGAACCCTGGTCCTTGAACTTGACATGTTCAATACATCAGTGTCTGAACATATCCCCAAATCAAGTTTACTGGGGCAGCACCAAACTCATTTTTACTTATAGATTTTCTTGAATGCTTTCATAACAAAAGGGCAGAAGTGAATAGTGGTATTCTCTGACTTTTTACAGAAATAGTTTGCTGAACTCTCTCAAAAACAGTATATTTTAGTTTTACTTTCTTATATAATATTTGGTATATATATTTTGTTATTGTTTATTTCTAGCATTTCTAGCATTTCATTTCATTTCTGTGAGGCTAGGAATTTTTGTCTGATTTGTTTCCTAGTCTATAGAGGCTTCCTAGAAATAGTGGGTGGCACATGAGAAAGTACTGATAAATATTTGCTGATCGAATGAATATCTGTCACATTAATAACATTATAGAGTGAGCTGTGGAGAGAAAACAGACACAATCAGGAAGGAAAGGGATGCATCACATAGATTTTTGAGGATGCCTTAGTAAAGGATTTTGATCTTGGTGGATAGTTATGCCTTCCAATGGTGCAGAAGACAGAGGACACTCAAAAAACAAAAAGGCAAAAAAAGAAAAAGAAAATGAGAAGAGGCTCGGGTTGCCTGATGAGAATCAGCAGGGCTTATTCAGGGAAAGATGACAAAGACACCCAGAGAAAACAGTTAAATGTTTACAATGAGACAGACCGGGAAATACTGCTGTAAAGTGGGAAAGTGAGGTCAGATTATGTTCAGCCTTAAATGCCAAGGAGAAGTTTGGTTTGAACTAACTTTTGAATGTCCTGACGGAGATCTGTTTATTTACAAATCTTGGAAAGAAATGGAGGAGGAAAAGGTTACAATTCAACTGAGAAGATGTCAATTTGCCCTGTAGTTACTTTTGATTTGGAGCAATTCCAAACAAAAGCAGCAAATCGAAAGATCCCATCCCTTTTATTTTCTTCCCTTCACTTTAAGAATACCAATTACAAGTGATTGAAGGAAAACATTTTCATGGTGTTTCCCAGACCTGATTGTGTTAAAAGTCTGCAGACAATCTCCAGGGCTCCAGCCGGGACACATTTACAGGATATCGAGTTTAGATTTTATGCCTTGTTTTTGCTATTATGGGGAGTTTACTTTGATGTTTATTATACTGCTGGATTGATACAAATTATAGTTAGATAAATGCAATCAACATTTTTCACTAGTTGTTCAAATTGTGATTTGCCCTCAGTAGGAGACAATGGTAATTTACAGCATTTTAGAAATTTGGTGTACCACTCTGCTCAATTCCCAAGATATTGAAACAATTTTTCATACTTTTAACTTACTTGAACCTTCAGTGTTTGATTTAATATGCACTTGTAGGTGTCTATTCCTACCAAATAGAATAATTTTTACAGAGAACACAATCAAGTTTGTAAATCAAATATTTAAAATTCCAAAAATTTCTAACTGGTGATAAAATAGAATTTATGTGATTCTAATACAGCTGAACTTTAAATTCCAACATATATTTTATATTACAAGTATACATTTTCAAAAGAAGCTTATCACCTCGAAGTGGGTAAAGTTTGTTCTTGCCGAGTGAGAAAATCTTTGCAATGATGTGTGGTCTTCCAAATTGTCCAGAGTATAAAAACAAATATACTGCATATCTACAGTATTAAAAATTATATAGTGGAGGGGCTAGTAAGAAATGGAAAGTATTAAAGACTTCCTTCAAGGGGGAAATAGCAATAATTAAGGGAAGAAATACTGCTTTCAAGAAATGGCTGCTTATCTTCCTTTTGCCAGTCCTCCTGATCTCCTGATAACTCAGTGCATTGTGTGCATTATATGAATCCTTCACATGTGCTTCTATGTCTTACCCAACTAAGACATATACTTCTCCAGCATATGCCCTATCCCTTTTTGTCAACAACTTCTTTATAGATCTATAAACTAAAAGAATTTTTAATTAAAAATCACCCCATCACATGTCCTGATGTCCAGTGAAGTTTTCATTTGCAATCTGAATGAACTCAAAATATTCTATTCATTTACTTAATTGGTTTAAAAACAACAGAAATTTCTTTCCAGGATCATGGAGTCTGTGTGGTTTATTTCTGGTGAGGACTTTCTTCTAAGTCACAGACTGCTGACTTCTCATTATGTCTTCAGATGGAGAGCAAAGAGAGCCACAGTTTATTTTATTTATTTATATTTTTACCTGCCGAATTTTATTTTATATGCCTCAAAAAGTGTGCCATCTAATTGCCTGAACTAGTATTTTATTTTAAAGCAATTGACACAGTGTTAAGAAAATCTCACCCTTGTGATGAAAGGGCTTGATAAATATTTGTAGCATGCATTATTACTATTTCATATTGATGACAATTATAGCTGCAATAGGTCTATTTGAATTTTGAATTGTATTTGAAAGTAGTAGGGTAGGCAAACATGGGTTTGAAAATGGTTTAGCCACTCTCTGGGACAGTTTATACATTCTAAGCCTCCGTTTGTTCATCGGTAAAATGTTTATTACAATAATGTCAACCTTACAGGGTTTTTGTGAGAATTAAGTAAGGTAACAGATATAGAACTGTTAGTATAGAGACTAACACATAATAATAAAAAGGTAAATAGTGATGGTAGAGGAGTAGTACAGTAATCACTATAAAAATAAGAGTGGTTTATAAGATTCACGGTATGTTCAAGTTTCCAGGTAAACTATTTCACAAGCTCAACTCTGTGATGGTAAAGACAATGGAACTCTAGTGTATTTTCAATCTGATGTGGGACCGGCTTCTATTTTGAATTGGTAATTAGGGGGAGTAAATGAAACCAGAATGTTGCAGCACAACTCAAAAAAAATGGAGAAATGTCACAAAATGGGTTCATATTAGGAGTGAAATATAGGTTCCATATATGAGACAAAATATAAAAATAGATAACAGGTGAAAATAGAGAAAGTTATCATCTAAAGGACATTTTCTTAATTCAAAATTCAAAAGAGGAAATGTTTCTAGTTGAAACAGATTTCAGTTATGTCTGTGCTTATGGATTAGAGTTCAGGATCATCATATATGAGGGAATAGATAGTTATATCAGCTTATCAGATGGATCATCAGCATGTCTGCTTTTATGAAGGAGACACAAGGAAGTGGATGGGATGAGGAAGAACATACTTGGGCAAATTTCTGAGATCCTCACTGAAAACATGAGTGTGTCAGAAAGACTAAGATATTCTGGTAACAGGGATTTTAGAGTATTATGTAATAAGTGAATTTCACTAAGCTGAGATAATATAAATAATTTATAGTAGTTCTTGGTACATTCTGAATGCTGAATACAAATGTATTAAACATAACTGTAAAGAAATTTACAGAGGTATGATATACTCATGATGGTGCAGGTGCACAATTGATACTCATTGAAAGTATGATTATAGTGGTTTACAGTAGAAATAAAACACCAATGATTGATCATTATATAGTCATGGCAGGATTAAATTTGGGCAACTTCTCTAGTCATTCTAAAACAAGTCAGCAACTCAAATCTCTTCCACTCATTCAGACTAGGTAGTTAATATGCTGTGTGTCCTTTGACTAACTGCTAATGCTTATCCTAAATAAAATTATAGACAAACTGTTACATATGCTTAGATATTAAAAAATTAATTATGAACACTCCATTGAATGCAGAGAAGGTTGAATGTCTAGTTTTCGTTAAAGCATCATTGAATTCCCCTACTGTTGATTGAATATTTCTATGGACCTCATCTAAATGTGCTCACTCAATGAATCCCCAGAGACTGTCTGCTTCATTAACTGTTTACATGGTGACCTCACTAGAAAGACTTTTTCCTGATCAGATATCTCTCTCACAGACTGCCTTAGGCACCAAATGGAGAAGGGTCATGCAACACTTTATGATACATTGAGAAATGAGAAATATTACATTAGAATTCTTAATCTTGCCACATTAAGTACTAAAAATGTTCCTTGTTTGTTAACCTCTAAATAGCCTCCATCATGCCACATCATAAGCTCTGTCCTAGAAGCATTCATTTTCTAGTCATTTGGAGAGAAATATACATACACAGTGATGTTTCCTGTTCACATTTCAAGACTCTAAAATTTTAGATTTGAAAGAGGGTACTCTACACATTCTATATATTTTTAATGGCATTGTCATTTGCATCAAATATTACAATGTCAAGAATACTCAGGTATCCAATTTCACCAAGTGTCTTTTAGGAAAGATTGACTTGTCAGTAAGCAATGCTTAAAATTTTTGAAAATGTTTTCTGTATATTATTTGGGAATAAAACCTCTATTATAATGATGATTGTATAAGTGGAATCATTCAGAGGGTGGATTAGAGAAAGTAATAATAATGTTATTTGACTTATGCATAATACAATGCCTTGTAAAAAATATATCTCACTATAAACCACAACATGGATTTTTAAAGAATAAAGCAGGAGAGTGACTGTAATGGGTTCTGGTAAACTCCACCATATCATGCAAATAATGTTATGGTTTTGGGTCTCAATTTCTGTGTTTTTTAAATTAAGAAAGTGGATGACATAGTCTCTAAGAACTCTTAATTCTGACATGTAGTGTGATAGTGTCTTCTGTACTTATCTATATAGTTATTGAACTTAAACATCATGAGCTCTCAAGTCCAATTATCTTGAAAATTATGATTTTAGTTTTTTTTCCTGTTTGTTCCATTCCATTCAATGTATTACTTCTATTCTTTTCTAACACAGATTAAAAATTGTTTGCTTTAGTAATTCTTGACAATTTCTTTTTAATGGACCTTGATTTTCCTAATCTCTTTTTTGCATCCATATCTTGCACTCGATATCGCTTCATATTTCTAAAATATTATTCTAATTAAGTCAATCCTTGATATTTAGAAATTAAAATAATTTATATCTAAATATACCTCATAGTACATTTCAGCCTATCCCTGTTATATTTTGTTACTTTTTGAATCCCTGTCAATTTTTCTCTTACCCTGCTAATCTTTAAGATTTGAATATAGTTTTTAGTTCTCATTCACTCAGAAAAATCCTTAAAGGTAATCTTATTTTCCTTTGCATTACCTTCAATGCTTATCACAGCTATGAATTATAGCTGGTATATAGCATATAAACATCGGCGAATGGATAATGGATACTTAACTTGTTATACCCAACCATCCTTCCTCACAGCTTTAAGGTCTGGCTTTTGAGACTTCCAAGAGTGAATGGATTTTGCTGAATCCATCTATGTCCTTTTTTTCCTCTGAACCTCTTTGAACAAGAGAGACTGATTTTAAAGGTGGATTCAGTAGTTTTAAATGTAAAGTTAAGTATAGCTGAAAAGTTGAGTGGAATATATCTGTCATGTCTTGGGAAAAGCATATCTGAATGCAGGATATTTGAATTTGTGAGGCTCAGTCTAATCACCAGTTTAAAGAAAATGAAAGTGTCTTCTGCACTCACATCATTGGCTTTCCAAGAAATCATATGAAGAGGGAGCTGGATAGGAATGCACTCAAGTAATGCATACTGTTGAGAAATAAAAGGACTCATTTTATTAGCAGTAGTATAGTAGTAGCAAGAGTAGTAGTATTTGTAGTAACATTGAGAATCTATTTGCCCCATGTAGGCATGAAAGGTATTCTAGGAACTACCTTGTAATAGCCTAAAATTTTGGAAATAAGCACATATATCGCATATACATCTGTGTGTGTAGCTACATATAGTTTTTAAGGGCAAATTTCAATCGTCCTTCTCCATTATTGCTCCTGTTCTATATTACTGACATTTTCGATTACAAAGACCTGGATACATAAAAAAAGACTCAAGTGGATATTTGCGTGTTTGAAGACAAGCAGGTAATCCTGTGGATGATCAAATGTCTTACAGACATCTGGAGTTGGAAGTGGAAACAAAATCATTGCCTCAGCCTCTCACTGAAGTCATTGCACTTCTCCTTTTTTCACAGTTTCTCTGCTTTCTGGGACTTGCCTATGGATTCTGTGTGCCCTGGTGCCTTGTCACAAACCAAATTGGTATGATTTCAGTTCAAGATCCTATCACTATTTGATTAACTGATTCTAATGGTTTCCAATTCCAATTCCTTGATAAGGGACATTTTATGGGTTGGGTATAGTTATGACTTCATCAGCTATGGCCCATAGTGTTGTCAGTTAGGAGAAGGGGAAAAATATATATTGTACAGAAATCTATCCCTTCAAAGGGAATTATATCCTTCTAAGAAAGACTGTTGGTGAGGAATCAAGGGTTTGAATATCTTCATCAAAATAAAAATCAATTGTTGTTGATAGATTTAAATGAAATAAGCAATTGTTTCTTAGTTCAAAGTAACTCCTCGTTCACTTATATAATTAATGAAATGATCTGAGATCATTTTATAGAAATTCAATCCATCCTGGGGTATATCCAAAATTTCACCTTCACTTATAAATATCCATATACTTTCTTCTTAATGATCAAGCAAGTCCTTGGCTCTGCTCTCTAGGGTACTTTTTAGTGACATAAGTCTTGTACATCTCTCGAACTGATTTATATAAATATGACCCAAATATGACTTTTTCAGTCATAAATCAATTTCCTTCTTTATATAAACCAAGCTAGATAGGATGAGATGAGAGAATATGCAAAATGCAGGGGCAATTAATTTGCTTCTATTTTTTATTGTTTTTTTCCTTTGCAATACTGAATTTATCTTTTTTTTAAAAAAATCCCTCCTACTTACAATTCGCCTTTTGTTTTCTCTGTAAAACAGAAGTACTTAAACTGTTATGTCATAATGGATTTTTGACTCAAATAATTTTATGAACCTTTTTCCCACTGAAATTCTTTAAAAGAAAAACAATTCCTTATGCTTTCAGGTGCTTTGCTGAATCTCTTAAGCCCATCTTTGGCCCCCTATGATTCAGAATTCATTCTCTAAATGCACCAATATAATGTAAATAATTGCAGAAATGATGTTTATTCATGGTTTAGAAAACAGTCTTAAACAGGTTTTTATAATAACCAATAGCTCTTTTTCCCTGATTTTTGCCAACCTCACTAATACATGAATTAAAAAAATCTCCACAAAACATTTTATATATCACAGTTTTCAGTTTTTTTAAGTGGATCAACCAACATAATCAGAAATTCAATTTTAACAGGGGTCAGAGAAACTCAGTGGTATTAAAACTAATTTTAGTTTAAATAATTCTTTATTTAAACATAACACTACAAAGGAACCCCACTATGTAAAACAGATTAAAAATTAAACTGACCAGTTTAAGTGTGATTTTGTGTAACCATGTGAATCCTATCCATAATTATTTTTCTCACCTCTCTGTTCCAGCCTCTTGCAGAGCTTACAATATGCAGGAGACATTAATGAACCCATGGATAAGATGAGCAAGAGAACATATATTTTAAGCAGAGGCAATAGAACTCAAAAAGTAGTAAAGCAAAGGACAGAAGTTGAATACTGCCGTACAAAATTGTACTGGGAATAAACAGAAATAATGGCGCATTTTTAAAGCAGCTTCCTTATCCTTCAGGGCCATGCTTTCTATATGACATAGTATAAATATCATTCTGAAAATATCAAGATTCATTGTACATTTTAAATAGAGAAGTAATGTGATAAGATTCATTTTTTACAAAGATCATTCTGGACACTGTGCAGAAAATAAATTAAAGGAAGGGATTACCTAAAAAAAAAAAAAGAAGATAGAAGATAATTCAAGTAATTCAAGAGAGACCTTATTAGAGCCAGAATTGAGAAAACAGCAATATTTGTAGAGAAGATGTGACAGATTCCAAAGATATTACGTATGTAGAATTAACAAGACTTGGACCATTTGGATATGGGTGGTAAGTGAAAGGAGATAGTCACTATTTCCACCATCTTGTTTATGGGTGGGACAGAAAATAAAGAGAATTGGAGGATAAATGGGATAAATAATTTAAAGTTCATCTTGTCTTGTCCTCTAAGTCTATGTACATAAAATATTATTTTCTAGCTAGCTGGAAATTTCCCTAGTTAACATATACATTACATGACGCATTCTTTAAAGAGAGCATGGAAATGAGTTTATTTAGTTTAATCAATAAAACAATTGAACTTCTAGATTGAAAAGAACATTACACCATGGTAGTAAGGCTAGAAAAAGAAGGACAATATAGCTGTTTGGCAATGTCTGCCGAAGCTGTGGGGGAATGCCTTTGTGTGCTAGTTACATAGTTATACATATATGTCACCTTTCTTGCATGGAATTTTTCTTAGAAAAAAGGTTTATTTTCCAAAGCTAGACCAGGTCTTACAAATTGATGAATTAATATAAACTTGTACATTCTTCTATTAATTCATTTATTTTATTCTTCCAAATTTATTGAATGGCTCTCTCTCTCCATCTCTCTCTCTGTATATATATGTATACATATATATAGATACATAGATAGATATAGATATAGATATATAGATGGATATAGATGTAGTTATACATAGATATGTATTAAAATATATTTTTTTCTTATCATGGAAGATAGATAAAAATAAAAATGTGCTTTATGGTTGAGATATTGAAAGTAATGTGCAGTAAATAGTCAAAACATATTGTGTGGCTATAACCACTTGTGGTACCTAAGAGTACTAAGAGCAGTCAGCATCATTGAAGTAAATATTAGCTTAGTACCATGAAAGTATCTGGATTTCATTTCGTGACCTTAGTAAATGGTGGTATTGGATAACTAGGTGACAGATTATGGCAGGCAGTGTTAGGCTATTCACCTTCATCGATTAATTCCTCTGCACCAATGTCCCTTCTTTCTGTCAAAGTGGTTCTCTATACCCACTGGACTCAGGTTTCATGTTTTGCTTCTGATGACCTCAGATACCATCGCCCCTGCTCTCAGTTCTTGAGTCTTGCCCTTACTCTTTATCATCATGTACCGCTTATTGATAGGGATACCCCTGATTTGCTGAAGTACTTAACAAAATGTTTTCCTTCTACATGATGGGACACATCTTGCCATCATAAATATGAAGATGAAGTTATACTGGTGAAAGTGAATCGACTTCCTTTTCAACAAAAATCCCAGTCAGTTTTGGAAAGGACTATTTAGAAAGCCCTGGAGGAATGCAATATGACACTTTTAACAATCATTAAAGTCTACAGACTACGAGATTCTACCTAAAAATGCCTAAAAGAGAGTGTAATACTTTTCAGAAAAATATATGCTAGACAGAGAACTATAAAAACAGTTTTGAGAAAGATCTTAGATGCAAGCTCTTCTAGGTTCTCTGAACCAAAGACATAGACAATGACATGAGTTCTAATGTTATCTCCTAAATGGAGTATCTTAGAGAAAATAGGATGTTTACCCAGCAGCTTAGGTGAATTCAATCTATGTTGAGAAAAGATTGCCAAAAGTCCTCTAGAATTAATTTTGACACTAATCATTTCTTAAATTGTCTAGCTTGCTTTTTGGAAGTCCCTGAGTTAGGAGACATTCTGGCCAAGTTTGAGCAGAATGGAAGCATAGAGGAGACAAGGTCAAGCACAATTCACTGCTATCTCTCCATTGGCTGATCAAATAAGAACACAATAAATATTTATCAAACAAAGTAATAAATAAGTATGAAGGATATTTAATATATAAGATTTTAAGTTTTCTTAATTTTTATAATAGAAGCAGGTTATTTTCTCTCTGTTTATCCATTTATCACTTCCCTCCTCAAGTGGGCATATAATCTTCCACAAAGGAGATGTGACATTGATTATCTGCTATTTTCCCTCCCATGCAATATCAAATGGGTATAGTTTTAAATGCTCTATGCATCCTTTCATTCACTGCTTAATAATAGACTGTAATAAAGCATCATTGGTGTCATTATTATCACTATCATCAGGAATTATAGCCTATACACTTTGAGCCAATATTAGTTTGCATGTCATTAGCTCCCAACATTCTTTTAGTATTTTAATCAGGAATCACTTAATTAAACTAACAAGGTCAATAGCAATTCCTTTTTCTTAAGCTCCAGAGCACATTCACAACCATGGAAATTTGTCCTTCAGATTAAATCACTTCCCTTTTAAGCATTCATTAACTCCAACTCTAACACTCTTTTTCCAAATTGGCCTGAAGTATACAGGTATACATGGAAATAAACATACACACACAGAGACAACTGCTTGGGAAAGGGCTCCTCCTCTCTTACTTTCAATGTACTGCTAGAGAAATGAGCAGGCTTAATGATAAATCATGCAGTGTTTTGGTTTATTCTTCAATGCAATTTCCCCAAAACATTTTTGACAACCATTTAATTTGCGGTGGGATATTTATGTACTAACCCATATTTCAAGCAATTTATTCTTGAAAATGAAATAGGAACAATAGACACAATAGTATGATTTCAGTGAATAACAAAAATTTACAGCAATTGTTCCCATATTAGGATATAGCTTTACTGTCTTCAGAAACACATACGATTTTAAGAGGAAAAACGCCTTTCAAAATGACAAGCAAGATGTAAAATTGAGATAAACAGCTCAGGAAGAGTATCAAATTGTACCCGGTCTTATTGGCAAGCTTGTTACATTTGCTATTCTGAGGATTATGCAACTTTCTGACTAGGAACTGGAGTATCCTTTTGAAGGCTGATAATATAAGCAATTGATTAGATTCTGCTGAATCATTTTTCTTGGCTCTTCACATTAATAAAACATTGGAATTAGAATTAGTTTAGCTATGTAAATTGGGAAAGAATAAAGACTTATCTTTATAATCTAATGACAAAACCTCTAATTTCACTTGCAAAGACACTATCCAACTATGTCCACTCACTTATCCTTTAGAGTGACTCCAGTGGGATTGAGGACAAGCTGGTTATATTTCAGACAGGTTTGCTGGCATACTTTAGTCTGTCTTTCCACCAATTTAATCTATCCTCTTGTATTCAAATGTTCTTTTAAACAAAAAGTATTAGCCACCATGAGAATATGCGTGAACAGATATTTCTAGAGCATGTGCCATATAAGACATTCTGGTAGATATAAGGGAGATTTAAAACTGTAAAGCATCAATGAAACTTCAGTAGACACACAAGGGATAAATATCAATAATTTGTAAAAGTACTGATTGTATGAACAAAACATTAAGCTGCAGAAGACAGCGCTGCAAGAAATAGCTCGGATTATCAAATAAGTAGTTTAGCTATTAAGTGGTGAAACTACTAAGAAGTGAAGACAAAGGAAAACTAGTCTGACCTAGAGTACATGGGGAGTTGTTACTAGAAAAGAAAAAGCTAGTACTGAGCTTATAAGGAGGTTAAAATTTGGAATAAAGAAGAGAAGCAAGGGTGGATTTTCAAAAGTGGCAGTGCTGATATCGATATAAATAACGTGAAAATCCTCAAAAGCCACTGAAAAGAGCATTTTTTAGGAGACAGAATAGTGTGCTGATACTAATAGGAATTGAGTTGGCTAAGTATAAAAGATTAGTGTGAAAGGAAAATGTCAATTTTTAAAAATCCTATATTATATTGGAAGTTATTTTGTATTGCTCCTTTTTCAGAAAAGTCACATGATTTTAAAAGCAATTTTGAAGGGACCATAATTGCTTGTATGTTTGCTTTTTTTCCTTTTGTAATTCTTTTATTCACTCATCACATTTAGGTAGTATTCTAGTCATTGAGAATACAGCATTCTGCAAGACAGGAAAAACCAGCTCTCGTGGAAGTTATATTCTGATAAGAGGACACAAGCAGCAAATAAAACAAACAAGTGAACCATATCACATGATAAATATGGTTAAGTATGAATTAAAATATTAAAAGGCAGTGAAAGGAACTTGGAAGTATTGAGTACAATGGAATGTGTGTTTGCGGCCCTGGTGAAAGCTTCATGAAAGAGGGCCTCTGAGGAAAGCACCGCAGAAAGTGGGATAGTCACCCACTTGACTATCTGGGAAAAGAGGAGCATGACATGGAGAGGGAAGAGCAAGAACAAGACCCCGAAGCAGGAATGAAATACAGGAGCAGAGCAGCTGGCACAGCATTAACCGATCAAAGGGAAGAGTAATAAAGAACAGGTCAGGAATCCCCATGAGGAGGACTGTATTTCTCCTGAGGAAAATTTTTAATCTGAGTGAACTGAGGAGCAACTGAAAGGCCTTTAGAAGAAGTTTGATTTGACCTGACTCATAATAGGTCTCACAGTGGTTATCAATATGGCTACTGCATATATTCACCAAGAAGATTTTAAAGCAAAATCTGAAGTTCTAGAAAGTTGCAGAAGTTCAAAGAATTTTTCAAGGCACATGCTGGTGGCCTTGTGTTTAAGGCTACCAGATGTGGTCCACAGACATCCCAAAGACCCAGCTTCGAGCTTAACCAAGGGGAACAATCAAAGAAAACCAAGTGTTTCTTCCTCCTCTCTTTGCCTGCCTGCCTGTACACCTTTATTTCTGCCTGCACCTTTTCTTTAACAGAAAAGAAAAAAAAATAATTTTTCAAGAAAGTGTGCACTTACAAGTTACCAACAGTAGATACATATTATTGTTTCTTTTAAATTTAGTTGAAACTGACAATTTTTAAAATTTGTGTTCATGGTCAGTTTTTTAAATTTAATTGGTAAAATTTGTCAAGTCTGGGATCTTCACATCTATGGTAGTCATATTAACAAAAATACATCTTTGTGAAAGTACTTTCTTGTCATTATAACTTTGTCTGGTTCAACATTTCTCCTATGACCTAACAGACTAGTTCACTATTGTGAGAAGGCATGGAATTTAAAGTCAGATCAGCAACTAACACGTTCTGTGATTTTAGGTAAATCAGTGGATGTATATAGATGTCAGCTGAGACCTCCTCTCCCCCATCTCATGTCATTTCTTGCCTTGACTGGTTTAAAAGTGGTGAATTCTCTCAGTGGGGTTCTTTCACACTATTACAATCACATCTGACTCCTGTTCCAACCTTCAGTTTTTCCCTTTCTTCTCCTGTGATCCTTTAACCAGACTGTGCTCTATGGTGACTGCCAAGTGTCCATATTTTGCAAAACTTGCTGTGCCCGATATTGTTTTGGCTGCCTGCCCGCTTGCCCTTTGTCCTTCCTGGACACATCCTGTATTCTTCCTCCCATGATCAGAAGATTTCCTCCTTGGCATATTCCCCATTTTGTCTGCCAGTCAAGAAAATGGTGGCTCTATCTAATTTTGTATATGACTAAAAATCTAGATCACAAGTCCACAACTGGTGAGTTCTCTAAATACACTGTATTATTTTCTATTCTTTAGGTCCTCTATGGGAATGCTAGTCTTGATTAACAATAGACTCAGAGTCAATGACTTTATAGATCATTGAAAATCTACCTAAGCTTGCCACCAGACATTCAATGTGTCCACCTTTTCTGGGTCACTATTTTCTGTCAATGACATAGATATTTGGAATCTGGGGACTGACTTCAGAATCCTCACATTTGTCATGGTCACCGTTGTTGCCATCATTATTAGGGTTAATATGTATTGAACGCTTGCTACCTGTCAGGAATAGGATCAAGAATAGTTTGTGGGTTATCTCATTCAATCTTATAAAATATCCTAAGAAATAATATTAGAGTAGTATTTGTCACATGATGAAACTGAAGCAGAGAGAGGTTGTTCCTCACACATAGTCAAATAATTATGTGATAAAGCTAGAAATTGAAGCCATAGCATCCAACTTTGAAGATCTTCTACAAGCTGGTTTATAACTATTCATTTTGGCCACTACAATGAAACTGGGGCTAAGGCTTTTCTACTGTGGCAAAAATACATTTTCCTTTACTAGTACAATAAAAATGAATGAGAATGGCAGTATTTCTGAAATGTTTATCAATGACTATATAAATGTGAAAAAAGGGAATGGCAACATACATGTATATAAATTTGCAATTGCATGTACCAAATTGTGATAGCTATAGAGCAAAATCACCTAACACACTTCAGTACCTTTCAAATTTTCAGTTAAAAATGATAGTCAGTGTTATTGATTTGTGTCCTTGCAGATTCTGAAGCAATTTGTGCTGCATAACTCAGAGCACATTGTATTTACAGATGAGTGAAGGTATTGACCAACTGTCCAAGTACGCAGAGAGCAGAGGAAATGATGTGAGTTTATTTGGAGATGCCTGTCATCAAACTCACATTTCAGTCCATCGTAAAGCTGTGTAATACATTACAAACAGATTCGTTATAATTTAATAGTGTTTTTTCCCTCCTGAAACAAGAGAACATAAATGTGAGCAATAACATTTTAGGATATGTAATAGTTCAGTATGTGCTTTCTTTGACATTTTGATGAATAAAATAAAAGATGAGAACAAAATTTTTCATCCAGATAAATGGATCTGGATTATTAGAATATAAAAGTTGATCATGCAACCCCATTAAACACAGTAAAGGTAGCATTTAATAGCAGGAATGCTAAGGCTGGGAAAAAGTCTTTGCAAGGCATTGTAAAGAGAGCTGAACTGAAATTAGGAGGCTCCACTGTTCTTTTACTGACCAGCTATTGACATAATTTCCTATGGTTTCTAGTTCTTCATCTGTAAAATGAGTCATGTAGGATGAAATACTCTTTAAGATCCATTCTAGTTCAAACATTTTACTATTTTGATTTGGAATAGAACACAGAATTCCATTTATGTATGGAACTAGCTTCCAGTAAAATATAATATATTGTTTAATGTGAATGTCAGATTATTTTCATTTAAAAAATAATTTGTTGCAGTATAATGAATTGAGCAACAACCCTGGAGTCAAAAAATTCAGTTTTTATCTCAACACTTCCACTGTGAGCTATGGAGGTGTTATGTAAATCTATTACATGGGAGGGTCGACATACTATTAGATGTTTGAAATAATAAGCCTTTTTCAGACAGATGAAATCAGCATTACATAAGGCATTTTTAAAATACTTGATAATTCATGAATTGACAAGGCTATAAAAAGGACCCACAGACCTTTACAGGGACTCTCAGACCTTTAAAACAAAAATTCCATAAGGACAGGGACTAGGTCTCCGTTGGTTTGGGTTGCTATAACAAGATACCATAAACTTGGAGGCTTAGACACCAGAAATTTATTTCCCACAGTTCTGGAAGTTGAAAAGCCCAAGATCAAGGTACCAGGATATTTGGTTCTAGTGGGAACACGTTTCTTGCTTTATAGACAGACACCTTCATATTATATCCTTACATGGTGGAGAGACAGAGGGAGTGAGCTCTGGTTTTGTCAGACCCTTATGATTGTACAAATCTCACCATATGAATCCCAGTTACCCACTAAAACCCATTATGAGTCAAACTTCTTATGGTCTTTTAGAGGCTCCTTAGCTCACTCTTGGTAAAACAGATGTCCTTGGGAGGGCTACAAGCCTCTCCATTGGGATTTTCTAGCTCATCTTTACTACTTACTTCATGATCAATTTATGTGCTCCCGATTACTCTGGCCTTCTAGATCATTCCAGGTCTTGTGCTTGCTCTTCTCCAGCCTGTCATGCTCTCCCTTTGTCAGTCACTTGGGTGTCTCTCCCACTTCTGGCAGAGCTTTCCTCAGAATTCACCTTCTCAGCGAGGCTTTCATAAGAAACTCAAATATACATTTCAAAGTACCCAACAAACACTTCATATTTTCTTTTGATGCCTCAGTTTTTCCTTCATAGGTAACCATATCTAACGTGTGAAATATTTTACGTATCTGTTGTTTGTATCTTCTTACCAGAATATAAATTCTATGGGAGCAGGTTTTTTGTTCTTCTTTTGGGGGGAAGGGTTGGGTATCAATATGATCATCTAATATATTCAGAAAAAGGAGGTTTAAAAATTGAAAATTAAGACCTAGAAATAAACAACAGTCCAAGGAATTTTTCAATTATGTGTATACTAAGTGACAACCATTCGATACATATCAATGTCTCTTAAAATTAATTGAAACTGATAATTTTTGAAAGTCCTCTGTAATGACCATGTTTTAATCTAATTGGTAAGATGTGTTCAATGAGTCTTGGGTCTTCACATCTTTGAGAGGTAAAAGAATACATCTATGAAAGTTCTTTCTAATCCTTAGTAACTTCTGTACTCCAATTGAACAAGTTCAGAACTGTGAGTGAGACAATATGAGTTTTAAAAACAAAGTCAGCAACTGACTTAATAATGGAATTATGACATCAAGAATCCCTGGTAGAATACGTACACACATTAATTATTTAAAAATATATATTTTTGGTCACTTTTAACTATTAACATTCTAGTATGAATTCATCTTTCTCTTGCTTTCTCCAGTGGCAGTAACTTGGAATGCTGCATTCTGATAGGAATAGAACAATAGTTCTTAGACCTGTGATTCTGAGATTAGCACCATCAAACACCACATTAATATTTTATTAGGTCTGAATCAAAAACTCTGGAAAAAACTCTAGAAATCTGAGTTTTACCAAGTCATGCAATGATTCTAATACTTTAAATCTATTGATCAAGAGACTAGGTGGCTCTTCTGCTTCCCCCTGCAGGAGACTAGAGACTAAAATAACATTATACCTTTCTAGTCCTTTTACTCCCAATTCCCTGATCAATACCCATACTAGTTTGACTCTCAAAGCTACAAGATTATTTCTGTTATTGCAAATAAAAACTTATGATTCTACTTCATTAAGAAAACTCAAGCAATCAAAGAAATTTCCAAAAACTCATACCCCATTTACCTATCATGTCTACTTAGTATGCTCTACTGTCTCTATAGATGGGCTGTCAGACAGCCCAAGCTCTTTAGACAAGAACATCTCTCTATTTGTGCATTTAGTTCCCATAGTTTCTAACCCACTGAAGGATATTGCTTCAATAATTCTCTCCTCCATCACTCTGATAGTAGCATTGTTTTTCTCTCTAGTGAATCATTACCATCACTAGAAAATGTGCTATCATTTCCTCTGCCTTAAAAAAAGAAAAACTCTCTTAATCCTAAATTTCCTCTCTGGCTAATTCTCCTTGTCTCTCCTCTTTACTTAAAAATGTATTTCAAGAGTTTTCTGTACTGGTGCTCTCTTATTTATCTCTTGGTTTCCCTCCAACCAGGTTTTTTGCCCTCTACTGAACCTGCCCTTATCAATATCCCCAACTGCCTTCTTATTGCCAAGTTCAACAGTTGCATTTATTTTGCTTCTTTCCATTATACCTAGAACATCTGGAGCATTTGGCATTGCTATATTCCTTAAAATATTTTCTTTGCTTGACTCAAAATACCCTTCATGTGCTGAGTTTTCCTGCTATTATACAGCTCCTTCTCTTTCCTTTATGAACTCCTCTTCATCTCATTGACCTGTAAACTCTGAAGTAGCCCAGGATTCCATACATATACTTCTCTCTTCTTATTGCTACTCATTCTTGATATGATCTAGTAGCTAACTGCTACTGGACTTTAGAACCGAATATCGACATGTTAACTTGACATCTTCTCTTAGATGTCTAATAGATATCTTAAAATTAATATATTCTGGAACTTCTATTTCTGACCATAATAAAGTAAAAGTGAAGTAGATTTATCTTCTCAAATGATAAAACTATAAAAAGACAAAATACATGAAACATTTTTTACACATTGAACATCTTGTAACAAAGGATAGAGATTTCTTAGTGAAGTATAACAAACAGGGTTCCCCCTGATCCCCTGGAATCTTAGGAAGATTCCAGACTGAAACACATATCCAAGTAAAGAATAGCAGTTTTTCTGTTCTGAGTAGACAGAGTGCTGTATTATGGTAGACTAAGGAAGCCTGCATTCACAGGGCAATGTCAAAAGGAATCTTCACCAAAGGAGAGTTTGGGGTCTGCAGGTCATTGAATCTGTGTGAAAACCACTTCGTGCCTGCAAGAGTCGGGCATCCAAAAAGAGCAGAGAGGACAATATCTTGAGTTCTCGTGTAACCAGTAACAGTTTGTGTTTCCAAAAGTGAAAGCATGAAAACTTTAAACTTCCTGAGACTTTAAACTTCCTGAGATTTTGAGTATAGTACTCAGAAACATTGTTGCCTTGGCAGTGGGAAAAATTAGCCCTTGACAAAGAATCAATCTCATAAAGCAACACACAAGCCATTAATAAAGCCAGTCATATCTAAATGTCACAATTCCATCACAGAAAAAAAATCTCAAGAATATTTATCAGAACACAAAAAAGTTAGTGCCCAACAAGGCAAAAATCATAATATTTGACATCTAACAGCCATTCAAAAAATAACCAAAAAACATGAAAATATGACACCGAGGTGAAAAAAAAAAGAATCAATAGAAATAGACCTAGAACAAGCACAGAGGTTAGAATTAGATGACAAGAGAATTAAAACAGTCACCCCAGCTAGATTATACACATTCAAGGAAACTGAACGCATATATATATATATATATATATATATATATATATATATATATCTTCAGGAAAGATACAAAGGACCAAACTGAATTCCAGAAAACTGTATATCTAAGTTAAAAATACATTGAATGTCCTTAAAATATTAGAGCTTGCAGAAGAGAAAACAAACTTAGTATAGTTGAAGTCACTGTAGTAAGAACTATATTCAAAAGGTGGGAAAAAGAGGAGGAGTAGGAGGGGGAGAGGAGGAAGAACAAATACAACCAAAATATCAGTGAAAAATAGGACAGCATTAGGTAACACATACATGTACAATTGGAGTTTCTGATCTCAAAGAAAGGATGGGGAAAGACCAGAGAAAGTATTTTAGGGAAGTATTTATGGAAAACTATAAACTTACTCAGGAAGCTCAATGATTCTCAAACAGAAAAAAAGAAAATAATAACCAATCAACAAAGATACTGATGTAACAAGATAGTTTAAAACAAGTGACAAGGAAAAAAAATTAAACAGACATGTTATATAAAGAAGCATCTTCCCAGTCTTGTCAACACCTGAACTCACATATTCTATCTTCAATAGTTCAATGTTGTTTTGATGACCTTGTGCTCTTTAAAAGATAGGGAAATAAATCTACTTTCTTAGAATGCATCTGTCCTACAAAAAAGATTTAAAAGGAGACAATTATCTGTTGAGTTTCCTATTCCTCTATAATGAGGAGCTCAAGAGGGTGACTGGCTAATGGAGTCACTGCCCCAGTACAAAGGTGGTATTTTTTTACTATTATTATTTTATTACTATTACTATTATCATTAAATATGAGAAACAGGAGAATGTTACCTTTTGGCACTGGACTAAGGCAGACTCTGTAGTTGGGGATTAGGTGAGCCTGAAGTGCTCTGCTGACCATCATTTAATAATCGGTGCTCCTTACTGCTGAATTTTTTGGTGTATAATCTTTCTCTAACCTTAAATAAAAACATATGCTTAAAGAAAACCGACCTCAAACACAGCCTTGTGGTATGGTAGCTTTTGGAATGAAAACTGAACAAAATCCAATTAAGAGCTTTGTTTTCACCCATTCAGATAACACCTCAATTAGTTGTATTTGTGGTATGAATTTCTTTGGATAATTAGTCTCATGGACTTTTGCCAGGAGACATATTTCCTCTTTCCCAGTGCTTTCTAGTAACAGCTAAAATCCTAGACCAGCAGTCTTAGAACAAAATATATTAAGTTTAATTAGAAGGAAATAAGCAGATTCAAAGATGGCGTCTGTGGGGAGCGTGCACTGAGAAGCCACACAGGAAAAACAAACCCAGTGTTTTGGAGCCAACACAGAAAAAGGGATTTTCCTGCTTCATTATTGGCCAGAACAACTTGGAGAGCAGAAGACTAACAGCTGACTCTAGAGGTGGGTGACAGCACAGGGATTTAATGGAGAATACAGCAGCAAGGGGACCCCCAGAAAGGAGAGTTCCATGGTGCAGACATGATCTGTCTTCCCTGCCAGAGCCCAGCTGGAGCCCCGTGGGCTGTGTGGACATTCTAAAGAGTGCAGAACAGTCACAGTGACCTCTAGCACCCATCTGGGGCTCAGATAGTAGGATCGTGCTGCTGAGTCCCTCTTTTCCTGGTGCAGACCACAGGGGAAGCCCTGCTGATCTCTAGAAGCATGAACTTAGACAGAGTAGGGATCCACAAGCCTGAGCCAAACTGAGCAACACTGCTGGCAACTCTTGGCTAGCAAAAGCCCAGAAAGAGAAAATTGAAGACAGAAAGAACAAACCAACCATGGAGGAGTCATGCCCTGACTTCAAACTCTACTGCAAAGCAATAATAATTAAAACAGCATGGTACTAGTATGAAAACAGAAAGACAGATCAATGGAACAGAATTGAAAGTCCAGAAATAAATTCACATATACATGGACACCTAATTTTTGACAAAGGGCCAAAAATTTACAGTGAGGCAAGGACAGCCTCTTTAATAAATGGTGCTGAGAGAACTGGACAGTCACATGCAAAAGGTTGGAAATATACCATTACCTGACACCACACACAAAAATTAATTCAAAATGGATTAAATACCTAGACGTAAGACCAGAAACCGTCAAACACACAGAAGATAATGAAGGCAAAACCTAAGAGATATCTTTGACAACTCAACTCCCATTGCAAGGCAAATAAAATCCAAAATAAGCAAGTGGGATTTCATAAACTAAAGTTTCCACTCAGCAAAAGAAACTCGTATGAAAACAAAAAGGCATCCAACAGAATGGGAAAAGATATTTGCCTCTCACACCTCAGATAAGGGATTAATATCTAAAATATACAAATAACTCAACAAAGTAGACAACAAAAATATAAGCAATCCAATCAAAAAATGGGCTGATGACCTTAATAGATACCTCTCCAAGGAAGATGTATAAATGGCCAACAGGTTCATGAAAAGATGCTCTACATCTCTTATAATCAGGGAAATGCAAATCAAAACAATGATGAAATATCACCTCATGCCAGTAAGAGTAGCTATTATCCAAAAAAAAAAAGTGGAAATAATAAGTGTTGAAGAGGGTGTGGAGAAAAGGGAACTCTAATTTACTGTTGGTGGCAATGTAAAGTGGTGCAGCCATTCTGGAAAGCAGTATGGAGAATCCCCAAAGAATTGAGAATGGAAATTCCTATGATCCAGTTATTCCTCTACAGGGCATTTACTCAAATGACACAAAAACACTTATCTGAAGAGATATATGCACCCACATGTTCATTTCAGAACGATAGCTAAGAGTTGGAAACTACCTAAATACCCATCAACAGAGGAGTGGATAAAGAAAATGTGGTACATATACACTATGGAATACTATTCAGCTATCAAAAGGGGAGAGATCCTGGCATTTGCAACAACACGGATGGACTCAGAGAGAATTATGCTTAGTGAGATAAGCCATAAGGAGAAGGACAGACATTGTATGATAACACTCATGTGATGGCTAAAGAGAAAACAAACAAATGTCATAAATTAAACAACACTGAAAATGGGAGGGTGGGGAGAGAGAGAAAGAGCAAGAGAGAGACAAAGAGAAAGAGAGGAAGAAAACTACTCCAAACAATTATGGACTCAGAGATGAGAGACAAAAAGGCAAATCAGAGGGTACCAAAGTGACAGGGGAGGGCTAGGGGAAATGGAATGAAAGGAATTAACTGTAAACGAAGGCAGAAAAGAAAAGGGGGGAATATTAGTAAATCTACCATGCTACTTGTAAATGTAAAAACACAACCATGTATACCTTAAAACAAGTCATTGTCAAAATGCAATATCCCTTCAGTAATCATAAAAAATATTTTTTTAAAGAAGAAGGAAATAAAAATATTATGCTGCTATTAACCAATAATTGGTTAGACTACATATAGACACTGACAGTTGCTTGATCTGCAACTCTTATCTAAGCAGTAATTGTGGCCCCTTCATTGCACTCTGGTTTGTCAAAGGTCTCCAGTAAGGAGGTTTGTTTCTGTGTTCAGTCTCCTTAAATTTTTAGAGATTCCTGTACATTTTCTGGCTTCTATCCCATTTGTTGCACTTTTACTCACTGAGATACAAAGCTGTTGTTTTTCAGAGTGTTATCATGACTATATAATATATATCAATATTTGGCAGCTACTCAGAAATATTTCTGGATCAACTCCTACCAGTCTTTGTATTTTTCTTTGTCCAAAATGTCTCAGATCTTGGTTTCTCCAATCCAATAAGTCTACAAAATGGAATAATATAAAGAAAACAGGAAAAGGTGTCAAGAAATTCTTGGGTTTTACCTTCTTTCTGCATTCACCATAAATTTGATTTAGGATAATTAATTTCAACCTGAGTATTCCAACTATCCATTTGGAGAGATAAATTTGGAAATATCTGCAGGTGTTTTGGCTGTTCTAATGGAGGAAATTCAAGTGTGTTAAATGTACTGATGTATATGGAAAAGGACTTAACAAAAAAGATTTGCCCCACATAAACTGCTAATAGATCTTTAATGAGTAAACTGGCTTAACAATATCTAAGACTGCTTCCAAACAAAATATTCTGTAATTGTTGCTAGCAAATCATATTGCGTTCTAGTATAGTTCTATATGTACATATACATATGCACACCTACACACACACAGATTGACATGGCCTACCGATTCCAAAATACTCCTCCGTTTTGGATCTCAGATGGGAAATGCAGCCTAAAAGAACATAAATTGAATCATAGGAGCATAGCTAAAAGCCTTTAGAAGATGGAAAAGGCAAGAAAACAAATTATACCCAGTGGCCTTAAGAAAGGAATGCAGCCCTGCAGGCACCATGGTTTTAATTCCGTGACTCTAACCACCAGAACTATAAGTTAATAAATGTGTGTTGTTTTAAGCCACGGGGATTTGGTTATTTATTATGGAGCAACAGAAAGCTAATAGATAAATAATAATTAGTATTATTTATTAGAGAAGGTAAATGTCTTTTTTAAATATAATTGGATATATTCTTATGTTAAGTTTTTGCTTATAACTATAATTTAACTCAATTGATCTGGGGATTTTTCTACATAATTTGGACATTATTACATACTTTGTAATTTTTGTCTGAGAATTAGATTTGTTTACTGCTATATTTTATTTTATAAAACAATTTTTAGTTTAATAATTAAAGAAATTAGCTTTTAGCTATATGGCATATGGACTTCATGCCTTGTTTAGGAAAGTATCCACACTATAAATTTATTAAAATAGTCTTCCATATTTGCCTCCAATTTTTAAATATTTTTTTTTAGCTTTTTAATTCATCTATAATTTGCCTTTATAAAGTATGAGAAAAGGAGTGTGAATTCTTATCTTATTAACTAGAAATCCAATTATCCAAATTTGTACATCATACATCTGATATCACCTCACAACTGCCTGAATGGATATTATCCAAAAAGAATGGAAACTACAAATGTTGGTGAGGATGCAGAGAAAAGGGAACACTTTTTACACCTTTGATAAGAGTGTATATTGGTACAAACTTTATGGAAAGCAGTATGGAGATTCCTCAAAAAAATTGAAATACCATCATCCCACTTCAGGATGGATAGTTGGAATATTCAGGTTGAAGAAAGTAATTATCCTAAATCGAATTTATGGTGAATGCAGAAAGAAGGTAAAACCCAAGAATTTCTTGACACCTTTTCCTGTTTTCTTTATAGTATTCCATTTTGTAGACTTATTGGATTGGAGAAACCAAGATCTGAGACATTTTGGACAAAGAAAAATACAAAGACTGGTAGGAGTTGATCCAGAAATATTTCTGAGTAGCTGCCAAATATTGATATATATTATGTAGTCATGATAACACTCTGAAAAACAACAGCTTTGTATCTCAGTGAGTAAAAGTGCAACAAATGTGATAGAAGCCAGAAAATGTACAGGAATTTCTAAAAATTTAAGGAGACTGAACACAGAAACAAACCTCCTTACTGAAGACCTTTGACAAACTAGAATGCAATGAAGGGACAAAACCCCAAACACTAATTCACCCCAAAACACTAATTCATAGTGATATATGCACCCCCAGAGCTTATCACAGCATTATTTATGATAACCAAGAATTGGATGCTACCTAAGTATCCATTGCAAATGAATAAAGATGTATTGTGTACATACAATGGAATATGGCAAAGCCCCCCAGAAGATGTTTTGCTATTTGCAACAATGTAGAACGAACTAGAAGAAATTTGCTAAGCGAAATATGTCTGAAGGATAAAGATAGATAAATTCATTCATATGTGGAATATAAAGAAAGAAAACAGACAAAACAAAGAACAATCCTCTAATACTGATAATAGAACTGAAATTATCAGTGGGGAAAGGGTGGGGGAGGGAGCAAATGGTGTCAAGGCACAGTGGATACTGTGTGAAGGACTTTCAGGAATTTGGTAGTGGATATGATATGCTATCATATATTTGATATATGATGAACCTACACATATGGATTTATATTATTTTATAAATCAAAGTTACCTTAATAGATAATGTTTAAAAATCCAATTAACCAAACACCATTAAATATAATATTTTATTATATATAAATGATACTTTTATCAAAACTGTATCACATATATAATTGTTTCTGATTTTGCCATTTCTGCATTTATTGATTGGCCTGCTCAAGTTGTATGTGTTCTCCTAGTTTAGTTTTGGGAAGTTGTAGGATTCCAGAAAACTGTTCATTTCTTCAGGGCTGAAACATTTGTTAACATGTAAGTGATTTCATCTACTTCCAGGGATGAATTTCTTCAGAACTGGGTTTTGAGACCCTCACATAGATTGTCTTTAACTTTACTGCTCTGTGATAGTCTTTTTATGAGCTGATGCTATATGATATTTATATGTTAGTACAGAATCTATGTTTTCCTTTCCTCTTTTCGTGTTCTTTTTTAAAATTCCTGTTGGTTCCATCTTTGTTTTTGCTTTTGTTTTCCTGTTTATCACCATTTTTGAGGCTTAGTGAATCTTTGTTTTCATTTTCTCTGTTGTAGGGCCCCATTCGCAATTTCTTGAATGGAGGACTTGGTAATGGAAAAATCCATTAACTTTTGTCACTAAAGACTTATTTCTCCATCATATTTGAATGATAACTTTTCAGGGTAGAGTATTCTTGATTGGTAGTTTTTGTCTTTTAGTTTTTTTTAACACGTTGTTCCACTCTTTCCTGGTCTTTAGCATTTCTGCTGAGAAGTATGATAGCCTTATTGGTTATACCTTTATAGATTCTGTTTTTCTTTTCTTTTTTGAACAACCTTGAGTGGTTTTTCTTTGTTATTGGATTTTGCTAGTTTTACAATGATGTATCTGAAAGTAGGTTTTTTTCACTTACAGAAATTTCAATGTTCTCTCTGTTTCTTGGAGCACTGTGGTTAACAAGTGTGGGAATTTCTCTTTTCTTACTCATTTAAATAGATTTTCTTTTACTTTCTTCCTCTCCTCTCTTTCCTGGACGTCTATTATCCTTCTGTTTGTTTTTCTCATGGATTCTGGCATTTCTCACAGGACTTCTTCATTTTTCCTCACTCTTTGTTACTTTTTCTTCTGTGAAAGTTACCTCTTGTCTTCAATTTCTAATATTCATTACTCTATGAAATTGTCTGTTTATAGAGGTTCCCATGTTCTTTTTCAATTCTTGAATGTATCATTCATCTCTAGCATTTCCACTAGAACTTTCTTTATGGTCTCAATCTCCTTGGTGAACTATTCCCTTTCACTTGTCATTTCTTTTCTGAGGTCTTCCTTCTTTGGGTAGTTGCAAGTCCCTCCTGCATGTCACCCAGCTTTCTAATAACTATTATTTTGTTAGGTTGTCCCAACCTATATCAATGAAGTTCTTCTCTGGGGAACTCCCAGAATCATCCTCTTTTAAGGCCGTTCATCTTTTTCATTGACTTAGATTCTGACATAACTCTTCATCTTGAGTTTAGCACTATGACTTTCCTTTTCTTTTAATTTAGATTTCTTCCTACCTGTATGATGATGTGCCTGCCCCTTATCAATGTGGTTGGGGCTAGCTCTGTTCTTTAGGATGCCATCTTGTGGTGGATTACTGTTTCAGGTGCTGTTTCAGGTGGTGCTTACAGGATTTGCAGTTCCCCAGTACAAGGAGGTTCCCAGACAGCCCAGGTTCAGTCTGTTACACACAGAGATCAGAGATTCCCTTTGATGGTGGGGGCAGAGGGGTTTCCCTTGTTGCAACTCTTCAGTTGGATCCAAGTTCACCAATCGCACCATTACAGTATGAGGCAGCATCAAGCTTTCTGTAGCTGGAGTTGGGGGAATGGGACTCAAGTTACCACCACTCTCTGGTGCCCCAGTTATGTGTTTTCAGGTCTCTGGGTCTGGGTGGAGGCAGAGCAGGCCTCTGTGGGTCCAAAGGACTAGTGTATGTATAATATGAGATGTGTTGGTTTCAAAGTCAATTTTTCTTTCAATATATAGTCTAGGTGCTATTACCCTGAAAGCTTATACATAGTGGCCAAGATGAAACTTTTTGAAGATCTTTTCTTTAGATCATTCTAGTGATTTCTAAATGAATAAAGCTGATGCTTACTGGAAACTCTGCACAAGAAATTATGGGTTATTAAAGAGAACATATATGTTGGTACACACAAAATTTATTTTTAAATTGTGGCTTTCGGTTCCAGTTAATAACTGTGTGACCTCCAGCAGACAATGATTATTTTTCAGTTTTCTCAGGTTTTATTGCTGTCACTTATAGAGTGAATTTAGTAGCGTGTAATTAAAAGAATGTATGTGAAGACTGACTCACATGCATATTTAAGAGCCTACAAGGAGTTGGTCATATGATAGACACTGGCCAGAGATTTAACTTCTTTCTCATTCAACATACCATATTTCATTCTAAGAACAACTCAAGTGTTAAATGTTTTTACTCCGGGTAGGTACGTTTGGACTCAGAGAGGTGAAACATGACTTGCACTAAGTCATGGAGCTAATAAATGGTGCAGTTAATTTCAGCATGGAGGGTTTGGAGACACCACACTTTGTACTTTCTCCAGGGAATTTTCTAATTCACAGTCTAAATTTGGTGCCATATGGATGCTTTTGATCTAAGCAGCCCCTTCCTGTTGGAATCTCTTGAGTTTACATCTCCTCTTTGGTGTTTCAGGCCACTGGATTTAATTAAAGAGAACTGAGTTTCTCTTTGTAGGAAAACCTTCAGGAAAGGAAACTACTTTTAATGATTTGGAAAATGGAGAATTAAACAAGACTGAGCCTGTAGCTGAAATCATTAGCAAAGAAATTTGGTGGTAGTTAGATCTAGGGATGGAGAGAAATAAATGCTCTACAGTGGAGTAAAAATCATTACAAAGGGAAAACACCTATTGTCAAATTTATATAAATAAAAATAGCTGGGTTTAATAGAAAATTACCTAAATGGTTATACTTATCTTAACAACATGGAAAGTTAGTGTGCCTTGGTGGCCTAGGTGTTTAGTTCATTACATGTAATCCACATACATCACAAGTTCCCCTGTTCAAGACCTGGGGCCCAGAGAAAGAATCAAGATGGACAACTAAATAAAATAAATATAGTCCTTCCTCCTCTTTTAGCCATCTGCTTGCTCATCTTTGTTCCTGACTGTATCTTTCTTTAAACATATATATATATTATATATATATATATACACACACATATATATGATAATCTAGATTCAGTTCAATAATTGACAATTATTGGTGTACCATGGTAGAGCAGCTTTTAGGTCAATAGCTTCCATAGAAGCAAGCTAAACACACCTGGGTTCAAGTCTTGAGTCCAGGTAAAACCAACCAGTGTGAAAAACTGAAAAATAAAAACAAAAAACTCTCTTCTCTTTTCTCTTCCTGCTTGCCTGCCTATTCACCTTCGTTCTTTCCTGTACCTTTCTTTAAAAAAAAAAAAAAAAAAAGGAACAATTGTACAGTTTTAGTTTATAGGATTGTGTATGTGTTACAGTGATTACTTACACATCCAAACATGTCAGCATATCTTTGAAATTTTTGCTGTGGTATTAAACGGACTCTACTTTGTATTAACTTTTTACCCTGAAGAATAATTTCTTTTGTAGGAGGGAACACTTTAATTTTTTAAGTGAAAGTAGTAAGCTTAACAAGTTGACTTTTAAAATTATTAACAAGCCGTCATGTATCACTTTAAATTTTCCTTGAGCATACTGGTAATTTGCCATCAAAATCCTTTAGGTAAGTACATCAGTTGTCAGATGCCCATTTAATAGACAAGCTTTTTAAGGTTCATACACATTGAATGCCTTACCAATACTTATATTGCTGCTTTTATTAGAGTTTGTATTACAACATGTGTTATCAATGAACATTAAATTTAGAAACATTCAATTTCTCATCTAAACTTCATTTAAATATGTGTGAATTGATTGATAAAGTAATTTTTATGTTCACTATGGCATCCTATTAGAGTGATCAATCCCAATACTAAAAATATTTTCCTCAGGAGGTGATGCTTCCTATGCCCTTGAGTTGATCTGATAATCCATCCAAGTACCTTCCATAAAAGACTATGCCTTTTTATACCTTCTAATTTATAGCATCTAGCCCTGCCTCCCCCACAAAAAAACAAACCCAGCAACTCACAAATCTTCCTTGAGTAAATGCTTATTTAAATTTGAATAGCTTGTTATGGTTACAATAAATTTTGTGGTCAAAATTCTCTGAAAATCTAGGACTTTGATTTTCTTCAGGATGCCTAAGCTAGAAGTAACTTTGCAAATATTCCATTGATATGAGACTGTCCAGTTAGTGAATCCTGACATCCTGGTCATGGGACTTAGGAAGAATCACAAGTAGAACATTACTTATATTTGTAATGAAATATTCACATACAGATGACACTGACTTGGTACTTGCTTCACATGAACTAACTCACACTTTGACAGATGATCCCAAGAAGCACAGTTCTACCAAACACAGAGAACTTAAATCATAACTGTTAAATCTGGGAAGAAACCTAAAAATTATATCCTAAAAATTCTTAAGTTTACAGAGGTGGAAACTGAGGCACAGGGATCAGGCTGTAAGGCCTTTAAAACGTTTGCAGAGATAAATATCAAATATTCTAGGCCTCATTTTCTACTGTGAATTAATACAGTGCTACTTCTTTAAGATCTAAGGACGTAAGTACCAGATGCAGCTTGATAATGAATATATTGAAGACACAACAGAGTGAAGCAAGATCTCTGAAAACCAAAGGCAGAAAAATGTTTCATCTTAGTCTGTCTTGCCTGAAGGAAACTTATTCCCCCTTCCCTATGTTAATGATAGTTGATTTTCTTTCGCAGATTGGAAACACATATGATGTCCATTAACATGTCAAGCATTGGTATTTTTTATTAATTTAACTATATAAAGCATGAAAGTTCTAAATCTTCTTTGTGTGTTTCACCTTGTAAGATGTGAACTGAGAAGAATAAATAAGATAAATATATGTTCATTTATGTGTGTATATATACATATGCATATATATGTGGATGTGTGTGAATATATATGTATATATCAAGTCTTAGTTTTGTACTCGGACTTGCAGGATGAGTTGTGTGTGCCCCGTCCCGCCCCCACACATACACATCATTCATACCTGGGTTTGCAACAGAGGAAGTCAAGTTTCAACAACATTATCCTCCACCTACTTAAAAGGCAAAGTCATAAAATATTAGTCAACAGGCTTACAAAGCAAGATTTCTTAAAATCCCTACTATATTGTGCTATTATTTAACCAATGAACATGGTAAAGCAATCATCATTAGGACAGAAAAGCAGAATAAACTAGCAGAAAAATCATTAATCAATTATTCGGTATCAACTTTGTACAAGTCTTTGTAACAAAAGCTGCGTTTAGAGATGCTGCTTCATTTGGCTTTTATGACTTACTTATTTTTGAAAAATGAATGAAACTTGTCTGAGATGATTCTGGATGACAACACAGGGGCAAAGTTTAAAGTTAACGGACTATAGCATACAAGTCATCCAATAAAACCTTAATTTAATTTTCTTCTGAAGAGAACCACTTATTCATTTACTTTTGAAATAAGCAACACATTCAAAAGCTTGCTCATCTTTTGTTGACTTCAGCCTAGTGTTCTTACATGTTCACACTGAAAAGTTCCATGAAGTTTATTTCAAGTAACAGGGGGCTGAGAAAGCTGATTTCACTTATAGTTTGAGGTTTCTTCCCCTCTCTTCAAATATTTATACTGCCAATAAACAAACACAGATGTTAGAAAAGAATTAAAAAAAAAATCTAACTAAAATCTTGCCCTGTGAAAACAGGCATATGGTAAGGGTTTTCAGTATGGCTTGATTTGGAATATACTAGAAATGATGCAATCATTTAATGGTTTTGTAAAACAAATCTCAAATTCTTTGGCTAATGTAAACAAAGTTTTTCCAAGTCATCTAACCTATGTTAGATAGATAAATGCTTGTTTTTAGATAGATGTGTCAGAGTCATCTGAAAAGTCAAAAATATCTGGCATGATCACATATAATCAAGTTCATCAATCAAATAGAAGTAACTGGTTAAAATAATAGTCTACTAAATCATCAGTTAATATATCAGCAAAGAAGAACAATCAGTAAAGTCACCAGGTTTATTTTTTATACCTTAGTATTGAAAGCTAATTGTTTCTGCAACCAGTAATGAATAAGCATATTGAAGACACTACACTAAAATTGAACCATAAATAAAAAGCACAGGTAAGTATATGCTTTGCTCTTTTTCCAATCAGTGTTAGCCTGAACTTAGTCTTGATTAATATTGGGAGTAGTGCAACATAAATAAAGATGTTCTGCCTCACTTTGACACCCTAAATTGCCCTAGCAATAAATTAGAATACAGTACACACTCCACTTAGTATAACTTGCCTTTGTATAAATCCCTCTGTATTGTGACTGCTACAATGGTTTATAGGAGCAAGCAACTCTAAGTTTGAAAGGATCTTGAAAATTAATATTTCATAAGGACCCAAGAAAGGAAAAGAAGACAGATTTCTCTATCTTTCAAAATAACTTTTTGTCTGGTTTTGCCTTTTTTAAAATATCCTTTTAAAAAACCTATAATTTAAGAGAAAATAGATTGATAGCTGAAATCAGAGACACAAATGAAAAGAAAAGAAAGCTGATGCAATAGAGCAAAATAATACTATTAAAATACTATGTCTGTGAACTTTTTTGGAACCCAGGATAATTGATGGAAAGACCTACGAGAGTGAACGAATGTTTTGAACTTCCTTCTGTTCTTTATGAGAGTTATTTTCAATAGGCTAATTTCACAATCAAAATAATAACATAGGAGAAAATTTTATCTTTCAATGAGGAATTGAAACAAAAACACATTATTTGCATATGTGTTTTATAAACATAAATGTATTTATTTTAATTATTCATCTTCACTACTCAAATGTATTTGTTATGTCTTTTAATTCGATTGCTCTTTGGGTGAGCATAGATACAGAAATAAATGAAGTATATCCACTAGGATGACTACAATAACAAAGAGGGACAATAATGAGTGTTGGCAAAGATGTACAGAAGCTGAAAAACACTTTTCTCATGGAAATTTAAAATGACTCAAACTCTTTGGAAAATAGTACATCGGTTCCTCAAATGTTAAACTAGCATTACCATGTAAACCAGGAATTCTACTCCTAGACATATACACATGAGAATAAAAAATACATGTCCATGTAAAAATGTGCACTTAAATGTTCATAGCAGCATCATTTAGAATAGAGAAAAAGTGGAAACCACCCAAATGTTCACCAACTAGTGAACAAATGGTTAAAATGTATTACGTCCACACAATGGAGTATTATTGGACCATGTAAAGAGATACAATACTGACGCATGTTACAATATCAATGAACTTGAAAAACAGTGTGCTAAATGAGAGAAGCCAGATATGAAAGGTCACATATTATATGATTCCATTTATAGGAGATGTCCAGAATAGGCAAATCTATAGAGACAGAAAGTAGATAAGTGGTTACCAGAAGCCAACGCTTGGGGCCAGAAGAAAGAGTGATTGCACCATGCATCCTTCTTAGATTTTATGGCTGAGTTCAGTAAATTAAAGAAAGTAGACTGATTGCCCCATCTTACCCAAAGCTACAACTGCGTTCTCCTTGAAACTTGAACAAGTTTTTGCATCTTTTATGCCACTGAAATCGCTTCTGTTGAAATTATCTATATTCTACTTGGTACTAAATCTGTGTTGAATCTGTGTTCATCACTGTTGAATGTAAGACTTTGATCAAATCTTTCCTTTTCACTGAGGTCAACCCTAAATATTTAGTGCTAGCTACAAAATTCTCCCACAGATCCCAACTTTTATTTTACTCTGTTGTACACTTTTTTCATTGCACTATTATCTTGTCAAATTTTAGCAAGTTATTATATTCATTTTTTACTGCCCTAGAATATATGCAAAGCCAGCTATCTTTGTTTTACTCACTTTTGTATATTAAGCCTGCAAATAGTGTTAAGCTTAGAAAGCCCTCAACTAATATTTGTTGAATAAATTAATGAGCTCAAAGAAATTCTTCTTAGTTATTTATCTGAAATTTTCTCTCCTTTTTCTATGTAATTTTTTTCCTCCAGAAAAGAGCATAGCAGACAATTATCTTAAGAAAGTGCTCTGTTTGTAAGATTAGCATTTGGGAACTTTCCTTTCAGGAGGACTCCCATTGTAGCCAGAAGTGATGAGTGAATTTCTCTTATGTGGTTGCAACTCATTGGTGGGGAATTAAGTACATTCTGCATATTATACAGGGAGAAGACTCTTTCAAGCTTGTCCCTGGCTTCCTCTGGTCTTTGCTCCATGCACTTTTTCCTCTTGCTGATTGTGTTTTGTATCCTTTAGCTGTAATAAATCATAGCCATGAGTACAAATATACTGAGTTCTGTCAGTTATCCTAGTGAATATTGAAACTGGAATGATCTTAGGTCCAAACACACAGTATCCTCTCTCTAATGGTGGCAAAACATAGAGGGTAGGGGTGCATGGTTTACATGTTACTGCATGCTTTGGGTAAGACTGGTAATGGTTCAACAGAGACATACTATATACACACACATACACAATTGTGGCATGACTTTGGCATCACCAATTAAAATCTTCTTGCATTATGTCCATCATCTCTACAATTTAGTTTGCTAATGGTACTTTTATAATTTATATTGAAAAATTTCCTCAAGTGCCCAGAGAGAGTTGTCCACTGATATTTAAAGGTGATCCATACACATTAAATCGGGAGTTCTTTACCTATAGATGGGGGCCTTTGCTTAAGCATGATCAGTAAGTAAGCTGAACATGTTGTTGGAAATACCTGTATATCAATACTTATTTTTTTCTGTAATTATTTCATTCCCCCTGAAAATCATCCTCAACTTTATTCACAATAGACAAAAGGTCCCTACTGTTATTCTCTGGGTGAGATAGTAGTGGCCAACTATTCTACATCCACCCCCTCCCATGAACTTTTTAAACTCTATGCATCATTTCAGACTTCTTTGACTTTAAGACTCACTCTCTACTGCTTCTCCAGGCACATTGGTTGCTTCCCCACCTCTCTCCTGGTCTAATTCACTCATGTCTAAGTAAGGCCTTTTCTACCAGTTACCACTGTTTTCAATTTTCCAGAATGTTGTTGAAATCTCCTGTCATGTTGCTCCTTTTAGCTATTATTATAAGTATTGTTGTTGATGATGATTCATACATTTTAATTCTTTTGCTGCCATATTAATAGGATCTTGGAACAGAGAGAAGATGAAAGCCTATGCTAAACGCAAAATAGGACATTTGTTTATGTCTGAATCACTGGTACATTAAAAAAAGAATATAACAGTCAAACAGGTAATATTTACAGGGCAGGGTATGTGGAAAGAACAACTTCAGTGTTCTCTCCAGATATATCAGTCTTCCGGAATTTCAACATAGTAACAATGTTATAAAATGTAGAAATACTGAATCATCGTGTGTGGACTGTTCAGCTGCCCACATGGCTGCCCTTGTTTCCTTAAAGAAACACTCTAATTTTACAAAGAGAGACAAACAGAACAAGCAAATGTCCGTGAAATGTTGATGTAACTCTAATTTTTATGCAAAATGCAGAGTTTTAGTCTCACTGGGAGAAATGTTGAGTATGAAATGGTGAAACATAGTGCCAACACCCTAGACCTAAAAGAAAGGAATTTGAGCATGAAAATGCACATAAAAGTACACAAGATTGTATGCCAAAATGTTAAAACCCGTTCACTTCTAGATGAGCATGTATAAAATACAATGAGAGCTACACTGGGCAACAGGCTTATAAACAGAGTCTCCGCATTGCCACACAGTCTTCACGGTCTCGCTGCGCTTGAGGGGTTCATACTGATACTTAATTTCTCACCAGATCTAAGATCTTGTTTTCCTTGAAATATGCTTGAACAATAAATACAGTTGTTGACCTTAATGCATCATTTCTTACGTTTAAATACTAGTATTTTCAATAGTAATGTTGAATATAGATAGTTACTTCAGATTTTCTTTAGTTGTGTAGAGCTAATGTCCCTTAGCCTAAGAGATTCATAGAAAAGGACTATGTCTAGTTCTCAGAGGACTTTTGAGATCTGTACTCAAAAAAAACAACAACAGGTACTTCTAAAGCTTGTCCTTTCTTGTCTCTAGCTGATCTGTTGAGGTGCTCTTCCAGGTGCCACAATGTGATGGACATTTCTTGCAGAGATGAGCCTGCCTTCACACTGACCAAGGCTTCTTGTCTCTTCTCTCCTTTGGTGGCAATGCCTTTGGGGAGCATTGTTTGCATTTTCCTACAAACTTTGGGTCAGACTTGAATCTGGGGTCAATATCAACCAAGAAGAGTCTCAGCTTTTAAAGAACCCTTTAGATGTTAAGGTACGCAATGATTAAATGGAAGGCACACCATAATGAGTAGTGATGCAGCAGCATTACATAGATTATTAGACACGTGCAGAGGTTAGAAAAAAACATCCAAAGAGCTAGCTTATTGTGAGTGATAACAGTGTCACTAGCACTTTCTCTTAATGAAAGATATGAAATGAGTTAGAAGCATTGAGTTTGATAATAAATTACAGAAAAGATAATTTCTGGATCTGAATAACAGATATGTTTCCTGGGCATTATGAAGAATTTTCACCAATTAGACAATAAACAAAAATTAAGTTTTTATTTTCAATTCTTCCAAATTTTCAGTAACTCACTAGATTTCTCTTGGACCCTTGGAATCTACAATTCCTTTTTAAATCAAAGTATTTATATACACAGTAGACCCACACTAGTGGAGGGTCCCACACAACCTTTGAATATCCCAGGATATGAAGATTAGGTCAGTACTTTGTCAGATGGTCTGTCTAAAAGGAACTGTTATAAAATAAAATGAGGTTTTAAATTTTTACTATCATATTTTTTATATTAAGATAATATAAAGATCAATATATAGATATATATTAATATTAAGAGTTAAACAGATTAAATACAGATAAATGTATTGATATATTTAAATAATATTTTATTTATATTACTTTACAATTTATTTTATAAATACGTGCTAATATAAAATTAAGATAATTTCTGAAATTTCTAAAATTCAGTTCCATGAAGTTCATATTAGTTTCTTGTACTTACAATATCAGGGAGGTTGTTTAAATAACTTTTTAAATTTAATTATTGCTTCTATAATTTACAAGGATAAGTTATAGCTTATTACAGAACAAACTCCATCTCATATGTTGGTATTAGATGTCTTCATATAGTATTTCCAAGGTACTACTTTTCTTAATAGAAGAGTTATAGAGAAAATTTGCAATATGAAACCTGTTTAAAATTGAATAAATCAAATAAATATTTTGTATTGAGCTATAAATACACAAGATAAATGAAACAAAAATTGTGATAATGACACATAACAGATTAAGGCTGCAGGATCTATGGAAAGAAAGAGAAATAAAGGAGACTGAGAATAACCCTATAGGTGGTTATTCTCATATTTGAATGTTTTCTTGATAAGTTTATATATATTTCTTTTATTTGTCAAAATGCCTTTGTTTCTAAAATATTCTGTAATAACTTGTTTTTTAAACTAAGAACTCCTATCTTTCCTTAGGGTGTACAGCAACCACTTTTTAATTTGTTTTAAATATTTGAAAGAACCCTAACTTTATGTAGAGTTACTGTATATCAGCACCTATATACAATATATCAGTTTACCATCACTAGTCTAGTTCTACCTTCACCATATAATTGACTCCTTTCACTATTCTGTTTTTTTCTCAAAATTTTGAATTATACTTTCACATTTCTATCCATGATGAACCAGTTTTATTATTTTCCAAATGCACAACCAATAACTCCAGCATTGTTTATTGAATGGTCCATTCTATTTTCAATAATTTTAAAGCAATTTTTGTCCTCTATTAAGTTTTCACATATAGATCTTTATTTCAAGACCTCTATTCTATTCCATTATTACATTTGCTTATTGCTTCTGTAATAGAACATAGTATTAATTGTTCCAGTGTTATAAGTCTTTTTATATATACCAGCATCTTCACTAACTTAATTTAAAAAAAAATGATATTGATCACTTTTACTCTCCCATGTGGATTTTAATATCTATTTCTGATTTTCAAAGGGGAGTGAATTTGTATTAGATTCATATTGAATTTTGACAGGCATCATTACTATTTTGAACCCCCTAGTATAAAAGACACTATTATACTATGTAGCTAAGAATTTATATTACCATATTGAACACCTATTCAGCACTTACAGTGTTTCTTTTCATTTATCCAGTTTGCTTTAATGTTACCTTTAATGTCCTCAATGATTTGTTATTTACAACTCATAGATCTTTTGATGGATCCCTTGCTAGCTACTCATAAGTCATGATGGGCATGATCCAGTGATTCCTCTTATAGACTGAAAATTCTGTATCTCAAGTCTCTCTCACTGTCTCATCAATCACATCTTTACCCTCCTGTTTCTTTCTTACTTCTGGATATTTCTCCTTAATTTTGAAATGTTCTTTCCTCCTTTATGCTTCCCCTGAATAACTCCTCCCAATCCTCACATTTCAAATGATGCATCCACTCTTCAGGGAACTTCAGTTACATTCGAGTATGGCTAGGTCCTTCTACAACATCTGCATTCATAGCACCTGTATATTTTACTTGTGCCTCTCAAAATAATTAATACAACAACATTCATGTCATTTAAAAATATATCTCTCCTGACTGTATTTTTTAGTAGCAGGAGAAGAATAACATCTTCTGCTTTGTTTTATAGTATCTAGGACAGTGTTTAAGTTCTAATAAATACTCAATATTTACTGGGTGAATATCTTGATTTTGTCTCTGAATTTATTGCCATCCTTATCTTCTAATCCTTGTGGAACACACTACCAAAAAAAGACAGATTTAATTTTTCCTGATTCTCAAAATCTGTGAAGGCAGCAGCATCTAATAGTCATGCAAATATTAGATGATAGAGACATCAACAGACCAGAAATCACAGATTCCTGGTACCACTAATAAGCTTTGTGACTTTAAAAGACAATTCAGCTTTGTCATCTCTTTTCTGAAAATAAGAGAGGAAAGAAACTAAATTGTATTCATTTTCTGTGGTAGCCTTAAAAAGTAGCATGCAAAAAGATCTACTAATAGTCCCTAGGTAGATAAAAACCAATAAAGACCTCTCCTTATCCATCAGTATAATAAAGATAGAAAGTCAATGAAAGGAGGGCAAAGGGAAAGTCCTCATTCTCCTTCAAGTTTCACTAATCCATTAAATTTCCATCGATGTATTATTCCAGTGAATATATCATCTCACTTCTGTAGATTAGAGAACTAGAGGAGAACACGACAATCACTGAAGTTAATCCAGACAAGGCTGAGGACAGTATAAGGTGAACCAACAACAAGAGGGCTGGAACCAGTGCCTGAAGTCATCTCCTGTCGATTGTCTGCAGTCTTTGATGTTGAGGAAGTATTTAAGTTTAATTAACTTAATAATAATATAAGAGTAAACTTCAGTCAAATGGCAATATTTTCTGACTTCTTTTCTTTTTTTTCTTAAAGGAAAGGTACAGGTAGGAATGAAGGTGAGTAGGCAGGTAGGAAGAAAGAGGAGGAAGAAGTAGTTTATTTTTATTTAGTTTTTCATGTCGGCTGTTTCTCCCCGAACCCGGGACTCAAACCCAGGGTTGTGTGGCTTGGGTTCCTTCCAAGGTGACTGACCTAACCACCACTCCACCAAGGCACACCTATTTTCTGACTCTTACTAAGTCTGATTGTTGAGATATATAATTATATGACAATGAACTCATCAGATCTTACCAAATGCAGGAAATCACTATCAATCTATTCTGAGAAGTAAAGATCGCCTGTCTAGTTATCTATCCTATTTGATTAACCTTAGGAAGGAGAGATAGTGTGGTGGATTGCAAATAATAATAGCGTTAAAGCAGTGGGATTTGAATTTGACTCAAAGTTCTCCCTTTTAAGAATCGTTTGGCTTGAACAGTGACATAAATTCTGAGTACTGGCTCCCTGTCTATAAAAGGTCAGTAAAGTTTATGTTGCAGAGTTGTGATGATTAGGAGTAATCTATCAAATTAATAGGCATGATTTCTGACAAATGAAGGGTCACTATATTATTATTACAGGTAGAAAGAGAAGAATTTAAAAATATTTTTAATTGGGACTTCATGTAATCTGAAATATGAGATTAGAGAACATTAGAGAAAATTTCCTGCAAATGAATTGTAATATATGCATAAACTTTACATTTTTGATGAATTTTTCTTCTTTCACATAAATTTACAGATTTGCCTGAAATGGAGAGTTAAGTATCACTTAGGATCCAGGATATGCTCTAATCAGATTTGGAAAACACAGACGAAAATTTCAGGGGGTAGTGCCTTCTGCTACAGAGAGACATCTGATAAACTCCATCTTTACCCTCGGAGCAATATAGGGATTACTGACAGTCATTTAGTTGATTTACATGCTGACATTTGTTTTGTCAATACTGCTGATACATAATTCTAATGAGTATAAGAAATTGTTAGAGCATTTATACGAGAATTTGGAACACTTTTTGAAAAATCTATTCGAGAATGATATAAGTTGAGGTCCTTGAAATCATGTAATAATGCTTAATTCTATGTGCTACTAAAATGTCCATTGAAAAAAATCAGCTCAGAAATCTTATTTAATCCAAACAAAATGAATCCTTGAAAAATTGGTCACTTGTAGTTTTCTCAGTAATGACCACAGGCATTCAGTTATATTTCTGTTGGGGGTAAGAACAACTATGATGTTTTTCTCCTGTGATTTCTGAAAATAAAACAAACAAAAAAATTATGTCTAGGAAATGAAGTCAAATAAATGATGCCAGGAAAAGGACAGCTTTCAGAGAGAAACTTCCAATGAATATCTCTTCCATGTAACGGATGTGAGGGGGACCTTGATCTTTGGATTCTCTGCCAAAGACCAAAGAATCAACCTCCGAGATCACTCTTCTCACCCAGATATAAACTCTCTCTCTCTTTTTACATACAAGAAAATAACACCATGTAGTTTATCTCCTGCTTCTTGTTTTAGTACTACATCCACTTCAGTTCACACATAATCCGTTTCAAAGTATCACCGTAGGGAAGCCAATGGCATATAGTTCTATCACATACTCATCTGAAGATGCTGCTGCTTTCACAGAATTTGAGAATCAGGAAAACAGCCTAAACAAATGTTTTTCTTTTGTCAATAGTACTTTTTACAAATATTTTCCTTCATGCCCATCTTAATTTTAAAATAGAACGAGGAGGGAAACATGTCATTCCCTAAACCTTTGACCTTGAAGATACTGAGCTTTATCATGACATGGAATACAGAGAACAGGGTTAATGGCAAGAAAAATGTCATTCATGTTATGGTCTACAACCCTTAGAGAGTGCTGATTAACCATTTGGACATTTTTTTTTTCTCATTTCTTCTCTCTAATTCAACCAGTTGACTGGTATATCTCCACATTCCAAATAGCACAAAAACATAATGTTGATGTCACATCAACATATCACCTACTAACGTATTGTTTTAAAAACAGTTGAATAGTAAGAAAATTCACCTGGTTGGCTTCATAGTTATAAGCCAGAATCAAACCAATTGCATGTGCACCAGCTTGTGGAAGCATTGAGGAACTTGAAGAGTAACACTGAGCTTTGTTTGAGTAGACAAAGACCCTATTAATAATACTTTCCTAAATAAAACAAGGGAATTTAGCAGAATCAACTAACAATCATGTTTTTACCTAAAGTGTCAACATATAGTCTGTTTTACTAACAGCTAAATGGAATTACAAAATATTACTAAATATAGAAGTGTTTTCACCAACAAAGTACTTTCTTCTTTTATCTTCAAGCGTATTCGCCGACCAAACATGAAAATCATAAATAAAACATTTAATATTATTTGTTCCATGATGTAAAGATACATATCCCATAGGATTAAAAGGATTAGAAAAGTAAAAAATGTTGATAAAGTGAACACAAAAATGATTAGTCAAATATTCCTTCATTTAACCAAGATAAAGAAAAATAAAGAAGGAAAGTACCTAAAATTATAGATGTTAAAATAAAATTTAAAAATTATCTGTTTCTATTGTTTCTGAAACTTTGTAGTAATCACTATTTTAATTTATATAGTTATTTATGCTTAAATTTCTCCCTTGCCCAAGTTGTAGTTTTCTTTTCAACATCAACAATAACATGCTTTGTATATATGTACATGGTCACATATATGTGTGTGTATATATGTATGAGATAATGTATATATTTATAGTTAGAAATATGTATATATGCATATATAAAATATATTAAAATTGTATATGTAACTAATTCATATCAAAAAGGAGAATTCCAGATATACTGCTATAAATTAGTTTAACTTTCTACTATTGATCTATTTGAGGGAAGGGGAGATAAATATAATATGAAACTTAAGATACTGTATATTGGGAAAAACTTTTCTCTATCAATTTAGTGGTATGAATAGAAGATTAACAGCTAAGGAATGCTAAGAAATATACATACAACTCGTCATTTAAAAATTTTAAATTCAAAACACTTTCTATATCAATATTTAGCTAAGAATTTAAATATCTAGAATATTGGCATAGGGCAAAACCAAACAATCTGATTAAAAAATGAATAGACAATTTTCCCAAAAGGACTTAGAGATGGTTATTAAGAACATGAAATGATGCTCACTTTCATTAATCATCACGAAAATACAATTCAAAATTAAGGGGATTAATTACATAATGAAGGGAAAATGGTAAGAGCTGTGAGCTTAACATTTAAAGATAGATGTGGGCTCCTTTAAACCTGTCTACTATTATGCAATTTTTGTTCAATACAATTAATTTAAAAACCAAAAACCACCATAAGATATTACCTCACACCTGTTAGAATAGGGATTATTTAAAAGAAAATAAAAAGCTCTTAAATTATAAAAACAAAATGATGCTGGAGGAGCAGGAGTAAGTCAGGTAAGGAGGTCAGCTTGAATGGATGAATGGAAGCTAGACTTTTGATGGTGGTTGTAATGGTGACCTTGAATTTTAATGCTATATACCTTAAATCTATATAATGTTATAAACTAATGTTACTTCAGTAGAAATGCATTTAAGAATAAAATAAAACCTCCACAGTATAAATAATAATAATATTCCAAATATAAAAATAGCTAAATAAATGGCCAGAAATGACAAGTATTGGTATGAAAGTGGAGAAAAGGAAAACCTGTTGGTGGGAATGTCCCCTGGTACTGTCACTGTGAAAAACCATGAAGAAGTTTCCTCAAAAAACAAAAATAGAATTATATAATTCAATAATTTTACTTCTAGGTATTTGCAGAAGTAGATAAAAGCACTAACTTGAAAAGACATTTGCATCCCTAAGCTCGTTGAAAACCTAAGTGTCCATCAATGGATGAATGGATAAAGAAAATGTGGTATATATCAAATGGCATATTGTTTAACCATGAAAAATAATGAAAATTATCATTTGTGACAACAGTGATAGACCTTGAGAGCATGATGCTAAATGAAATAAATCATATAGAGAAGACAAATTCTATATAATTTATTTTACATATGGAATCTCTAAAATAAAAAAGAAGTACAAGCACAAGGACACAAAAAATGGATTGATGATTGCCAAATGGGACAGGTGGGTGTGGGAGAACTGGGTGAAAGGATCTAAAGTTTAAAAAAAAATTTAAAAGCCAGGGAGCTGCAAAGTAAAAATATTTATAATAATCACATAGAGACTTGAAAATGATTAAATTTTATATATTTATATATTTTATATATTTTAAAGTTGCATACTATGTACCATTTCTACTGAATGTTCATTAATGAACACGGATACATGCAAAGGGATATCAGTTACAAATTGCAAGAACTCTGAGGGTATATGGAGAAAAACTCTCTTCTAGCCACATTTTCCCAGAAAGCAATTTCTAGTAATGATAACCATTCTGTATTTTTACTGCCAAAATTTTGATTTGTATTTTTGGATGTTAAAAGGAATGGTTTATGGTTATACAGGGATTTGAATATTTGGACACTGCAAATCTTTAAAGAGCAATAAAGAATAGCAAAGTCATGGGAATAAAGCCATTCTTTTTCTTTACTCTTTATTTCTCCTTAACCAATAGTGGCAACATATAAAATTTTAAAATAAACTGAGTTCTAGAAATGGTTCAAATAAAAAGACACATCAGTTTGGAGATGGGAAGAAAAAGTTAAATCAAGACCCCAATAGCCTAAGAGGAACTACATTGGGTCCCTGAGAGATGAAAACATTAAATTGGGCATTTAGCTAAGCATTAACTACATTGATGCAAAAATTTAAAGACCATTTGTCTCAAATGACTTAGAAATTGCTAAATCTGAATGCATATTTACATTATCCAATACTTCAACCTTTACTTCATTTAAGAATTCTTCCTATCTGACAGATTTAATCTCTGCTAGAATAATTCTAGTGATAGGTAGATCTTGACTTTATAAATTGCAATTGCATATTTGTAGCTTCTGAGCACTGGGAAGAACTCTTTGCATTCCCAGTTTTGTCTTTGGGGATGTCCATAGCAAATCTTAGCCCACATGTCAGGTCTGTCTGCATTGGAATGCATTTCAAAGTCTTCTTTAAGTTAAACACATAGAATCTCATTTCATACAAAATAGAGGACTCTCATCTGGTGACTGCATGGGTCCCTGGACAGAGAGGATAGGCCTAGAGCGGTGTCTCACCACAGCTCTCTCAGTAAGCAGGACTTTTCTCAACCTGTGATTAAAAAGGACAGGGATTGAGTTAAGGGGCTGTCTCAGGATCTACCTTAGGAAAAGATAGGAGGGTCCAGCTCAAGTCAGGGTTAGTGTATCATCTGGTGTGTCCCTGGCAGGTAGCAGTGTTCCTGGTTCATGGTTGAGAAGTCTGGGGGCCGAATTACAGGTCATTTCAAGGTTTGCTGTCAGACATACAACAGGGTGTGGTTAATCTTGTCTCCCAAAAGGTAGGCAGACCAGACTGATGACTAAAACGCCTGGAGTCAAGAAACTGAGGTCAGCAAGTCTATTACCCAAGGCAAGAGTGGGTGTGACTCCTGCCCAGTCCCTTGGTGATAATGCTGATGACCAAACCAGGGATAAACTTGGCTGCAAAGGAGTCCACAGAGAGACTGGGTCTGTATCAGAAGCCATTGTTCAGGGATTTGTCAGGTGAGCGTGAAACTTCCTTTTCAAGGTACCCATCTAGGTCTTGAATTTCACTAAGTTTTCACACCCTCTTACCTGTATCCCCAATTTCCACAAAGTCACTTTCTCCCCATGGATGGAGGAATATGAGTGGGAGATCCCCTATTCCACCCTCTTGTTCACATATTTAAGTCTTCTTTATCTCAGTAATATTTTATCATTTATAATGTACAGGTGAGATACATCTTTCATCAGGCAACTCCTGAGATACTTCTTGCTATTGTACATGAGTTTTTATATATTTTTGATTTGCAACTATGCATTGCTAGAATATACTATATTTATTTTATATATATTTATCTGTTATCCTATAATTTAAAATAGTTATTAATTCCAGTAACTTTCTTGTAGAATTTATCAGCTTTTCAATATAGACAATTACATCCTATGCCAAAAAAGACAGTTTTACGTCTTCCTTTGCAATCAGGATGGAGTTAATTTCTTTACTTTGGCTTACTGCCTCCTAGGAACCTCTAATATATTATCCAGAATCCTGAATTTTAGGGGAAAGACATTCAGTTCTTAGTTATTAAACATCATAGTGAATACATATATTCATTGATCAAATAAGTAAGTTCATTTTTCCCCTCAGTTTGTTGAGAGTTTTTATAATAAATACCATGCTCCACTAGAGTACAGGGAAGCTATACTTACTACTCATTATAAAAAATCATGGTTCCTTACACTCAGTGATCATTTTTGGTGATGTAACCGACCAGTTGGTAGGTATCATCTGGTTTTCTTTGTGTCACTCTTTGAGTATTGTGCTTGGCAAATTGACCCAAAAAGTTGGTATTCTGAGAACACGATTGCTATAAGTATAAACTGTCCTTCATCTCTGATCCATAAGTCCTATATTTTTAACAAATATCCATGATACTGTGACAGACTGATTTGTTAGTTTTCAAGCTAGAGAAAATCTCAGGCTCTTCATAGTTCTTGACAGTACCGAGTCCATTATCCATGGATCTAGGGCTAAAGTCTCAGAAAAGAACACAGTCTTGTGGCCAGGATGCAAAAAGGAATACTTATAGTTCACTGTGATTGTGAAGCCTGAAACATCTGTGAAAGTTTAAATTATTTTCTAAGGGTGTGCGCTGTCTATAGTCCAGCTCATAGCAAGTCTGAGAGTTTGAAAGGAATCTTTTCAATGTTATTGTAAAGTACAAGTAATATGAATACACATTTATCAAATACTAAGTGCTAAATTCTTTATAATTATTAATTGATTATCATGATAAGTCTATGAGTTTGTTATGGATTAGTATTTTCACAGTATTACACTTAAGTTGTCCTGAAATGTTTCACTAGAATTTTAAGGTCTCCTTGGTAATAAAGCAATGAGAAGAAACATATATGTTTTTACTTGCTTATTTGCTTTTGTTTTTGTTTTAAATCTGGCACTCTAAATTTCAATATGATGTCCAGGAAATAGTAATCATATTTTATCAATAATTAGTACTCTAAAGAAAAGTACTCAACCTCTTCTGCACACATTACATATGCCAAATGGTATGTTACACAAACGTCAAAGCTGTACAGACATGTGAATTTTATACACAAAACTGAATCATCCACATGCTCACACACAAATACAAACACATATGCCCAGATTTTTTGGCAGTTTTTCTGGATTGTATTTATGTATAACAGGTCTATGATTTCCAAGAGTCATGAGATAAGGAAATTATGATGAGCAGGAACCATTTTCTACTCATTAGAGTAACAAAGATACAGACACCAATTGTAAGCATGGTTTGATCTATGAGTGTGCTTGCTCAAACACAAATCAATGGCAAGACAGCAGTCTAATTACTATTGCATCCTCAGAGTATTAACGATAGAGCAAGTATATGTTCTAATGTTTTCAACTATTGGTATGTCTAGCTTATATGGACAGCTGAAGTCCGTGTACTGCCTGAAACTTGTCTCTGCAAAGCACGTTAGCTCATTATGACTAATTTGAGACATCTGTTTTCCACCTTTTGCAAAACTGTCCTCACTGAAGATCTTAACATGCAGAGTGATAGCTGTCAACCATTATTCTTAAGAGTAAATGACTCAGCATAGGTTTTCTTGTTTTTAGTTTTTAAGCTCACTAAAGATTATAGGTGGCATATGAGGACAGTGTAAAGATCATAACTCATGAAGTCACAGACACTGAAAGACAAATAACATTATCTTCTGAGTATCATATTGCTTCCTCCTCCTTATCTATAAGGTTGTTGAAAAGACACAGTAAGATGATATATTTAAAGTGGTATAGAGTTACTGGAAAATAATAAATATTTATCTTTCTTCTTCCTAGTAGTTCCCATCATTTAAGTATGACGAGCACAAATAAATAAGCAATTACTTAGTAAAGGGGAAAAAGTCACACTTCATTGATTTTTGATAAATGAACAACAGTCTGGGTGCACTCTGGTGGCCTAGTGTAAATTCCACAGTGATACAGTATACATACATCCCAAGGACCGACCCGGATCTGTGACCCAGCGCCAGAGCAATAACCCATAGACACATGAAAAAATTGCTCTATCTACTTATCATCAAGACAATGTAAATCAAGGCCATATAATGAGATTTCACCTCACGCCTGTGAGAATGGTCTTTCTCAAAAAGATTAGAAACAACAAATGTTGGAGAAGGTGTGGAGAAAATGGAGCTGTCTTACAATACTGATGGTCATGTAAATTAGAACAACTCCTTTTTAAAAATTCCATCATTTCTTGAATGGACATTTTGCTATAGGATATTAATTTGTTTCTACGAACAAATTAATTCCATCATTATTGATTGTTTTTATAGGTGTCTGCTCTTCAAATTTACCTTAAATATTTACTGATTTCATCATTGAATAATTGAGTTATATAAAATTAGTGGCATCTGTACAATTTATATTTGCATGAGTCAAATTTTAGCTTTTTGAAGATATACTAATCCTGTTTTATAAGTACAGAAACTGTGTTTCTGACTGTTAAAAGAAATAGTTGTCCAATTTGATAAACTGAAGACAGACTAGCAAATCACAGGCTGAAGTCTAGTTCTTTCCTTTTCTGTACTAAGACTTAATCAGTGATAGGTCCTTAAATTTCAGATATTGGTGACTTTTCTCTCCCAGGGATATTTTTTTACATCTTTTATCAGACCTTTTCCAGGTTTCTGGCAGTTAGAATTTATCAAAAGATAAAAAGCCAATCCTAAGGAATTCAAACTAGGCTTGTATTTGCTGGCACTACAGTGTGAGGAGGAAGGAAAAGAGATGCACTTCTCATGTGGGACAAGATAGCTTTCTCTCCTCTGTGGGAAATGAATTAATGGTGATTTTTGGATCTCTCAAGTAGCACAGGTGCAGTCCTTTATCATTGGATCTACAAGCTACTTCATATGTTACATGTCCCATTAGCATTTTAATCTCTACCACTAGGCATAATCGTTACTATTACAATGAAGCACAGTTTACTGTAGGGACTAAGTAAGACCATGAGCACACACTTCAAACTAGCAGACTTTCATAACTTTGCAGAGGAGGAAATTTAGGACAGCCTGAAATGCAACTTCCACTTAAACTATGAGTTGACTCTGAAGTTGACTTATCCGGGAATGTTTTCCCCACTTTTGTTTTTCTTACTGGTTTCTATGCTAAAATTATTATGGGATGTTATGTAGGATGCCTTCCTATTCTTTTGTGAAGCTCTGCCTGGCCTTTTCCTGCCTCACATTTGATTATGTATTCAGTTGTCTCATTCCTATTGTCACACACACTCACACACACACATTAAGAAACACCCAAAAGGAATAGGAGATCCAGAAAAACAATTTCAAAATATTCTATTTCATTAAATTTCTTCATATTTTTATTTTCACCAATGCTAAAGTGGGGAACTACTAAGCAAACTGGGAGAGCCACATGTCAATGAATAGAACATGTGAAGTATACTTCATTTTGCTTTTAGCTTTTAGTTACTAAATTTCAATAGTCTAGTAAACAATAGTCATGAAAATGTGAAGGGATGTGAAGTATTGTATTTTTATTGAGTTTTATTGTGGCATTTATGCATGCAGGGTTACCAAATTAGCGACTTTTCCCTATTTGTTTTTCTTGCCACTGTTTAGGTAAAAGTGTTTCCCTCTAGGAGAAGAAATGTTTCTATTTAAAATAATGGTGGATATGTCAAATAAACAGATTTAAAAAAAAATAGCATGTTTTCTATTTTTACGAGAAGGAAAAACTATGGTGGGCGGGGTTGGATAGTTTGTTTATATTAGCACTGGGACAGAAAGATGTGCCAAATTAGATCTACTGTTTCTCCTTAAGACTGAGGCTTTTGAAGTAAAAGAAACAGTGACTTCACTTCCTAGTTAGAAACAGTTGGTTGTTTATTTTCCTCTTTGAACAGCATGGTGAGCAGAGGTGAAGGAGGGAGAGAATTATAATTTGAAAAGAGATTTGAAATTTTCCTTGCAGAATAGCAGAATATTTCTTTTTGAAAGGATGGCATGTGCATAAAATAGCCCATTCTGGGTCGTGCTCAGTACCCAATGCTAAACCTCACTGTTTCTTTTGTCAGTAGTCTTCCACTAATTAAGACCTTCTTTCAAACCATTGTCTCCCAAACTGCTGTGGGAAAAGTTCTTCACCAGGTGTTCACAGTTACTAGGTTGGAAGGGAGCAGAGAGCCTGTGGGTAGTTTACAATGAAATATTCTTGTGATGCCCTGGGCCAATTAAAATGAAATGATTTCCTTTTTTGCCTTATATTTTAGAGACTTTCTTATCCTGGTTAAATGTTTTATTTACTTTACTTATTTATATTTTATAGAGATTGTGTTAGATGGAGGATTAATGAGCATCTCTTAGCATTCTTCTGTCTGAAAGGAACAAATCTAGGTCAAGGATAAGGATCATCTATGATGCTAAATGGAAAGTTCTTTCCTGGAAATAACCACGCCTCTGTTGTTCATCACCCATCTCCACTGGCAAGCACAGAAGACCGCAAATGAGTTGTCAGGACCCCCATGAGACAAGCCTTAGTTCAGGGACCAAATTTTGGATATCAGAGCAGTGAATTGTCCCTGGCGCCACCTAGCTGAGCAAAGGAATGCAATCATTCAGATAGATAAGGAAAACCAATGGACAAGTCTGACGTACCTGACCAGGATGGACCCTCTGCACAAAGGAACAAAGAAACGACAATAGTTGAAGAAGCCCACCAGTAACTTCAAGGACAATGTCAGCTTGCCCAGTCAGGAACTGAAACCTGGCCCGATGACCCTCTCTCTCTCCATCTTCCTTCCTCACCATGTGGGTTTTTGCATTAAAAACCCAGGCCAACGGCACAGTGGCCCAGGTCTGGACCTCCCTTGGTTAGCTCCACTCCTTTAACTCTAATTAAACCTCTGCTTGCTCACTCACCTAACTCTGTCATGGAGTCTTTGAGTGACTCAAACCCCACATAATTATTTTCAGAATGCAGTACCATCTCCTTTTAAACCAATCCCATTAATCATGTTCCTGGCCCCATAAACAACTCATTTAATATCCTTTCTTCTAATATTTGGGGTTGTTTTAAGGATTAAATTGGATACTGGAAATGAAACACCTTTAACAATGTAGAATTGTAGGATGCTGCAACTGATCACTGAGGATTATCTGGTTCAAAAAATTCCTGTGGTGGTCACAAAAGCTGAAGTTACTGGAACAAGGTCACACAGCTACCATCAAACCACAGTTGGAAACTAGCTCTCATAATTTCTAACTCAATGCACTTGACACCAAGATTATTATTCCTATTGGTGTGAATTTTAGAACATTTATTAGGTAATAAATTTAGGGGGAGGAGTAAGTAATACTTACTAGCAGGATATTTGAGACCAAATGGGATAAAATAAGTTAATAATTGTCAGAAGCAATAGTATTTTTATATTAAAGCTGTGCACAGTAATAAAAAAAAACTAACATAAATAAAAACACATAAGACAATCCCTAAAGGAGTCCTTGAGCACAGACATTTTTATAGATTTGAACTCATAGTCTTATGTCCCACGCCCAGGACATTTTATGAAGAATTATGTAAAAGAGTAGATTAACTTGGTATAAATGCCAAAGAGATGAAGATTTGGACTGACAGTGTTTATGATGTCCATAGCTTTTTTTCTTACTCTCTTTCCCTTAACATAATTGGCTTTGACTGGGCAAATCATGTTGTTTTCATTGTAATGTCATTGCAATTTATGATTCCATAAGGCACATGAATAGATTTTTTTATTTCATTTACTCTGCATTTCATTTTAATGTCACCCAAGAAAATTACCTACACAACTATGCATGCTACCTTTTATTAGTCTCACCATGCTTTCTTTTTTATATTTTTGATCACCATCAAATTTTGTTTTAGCTATATTACAAAATTAACTCTACTTTCAGAATGAGATCATTTACCTTTAGACTCTTCCTGTGAATTATCTGTAGCATTATATAAAATGCAAGCACAAACCAGTAAAACAAAACTATAACAATAATGTACTTATTATTATATAAGATTTATGATACAATTTCATTTTCTTTCCAAACAAGACTCTTTAGATTTTATCTCAGTCATTCTTTTAATAATCTGTAAGAAACAAGAAAAGATATAAACCTTTATATATTTTTGATTGACAAATTAGTTTTATCAGCCTCTTACTATATGTAAATGCACAGTTTCTAGTCATAAGACTAAACACAAACACAATAATATAATACAATTTTCAAATACTTTATGGCAAATAAAGATGCAGTGATGAGATTGGCAAGTATTGGGGAATCAGTGTGACCCTGTCAACTATGCCCTTCAAATAAATCATCTTCTTTGTATATTTTTCCTCTGAGAATTGGAAGTAAGTTTTTTATCAAGCATTGTATTATCTAATCACAAACTTCCATTTGTCCATTTGCATTTGGCACTAGCTAACATTTGAAATTAGATTTCTTTTCTTAATTTTAGTCACAAATTGACGTTTTTCACAAGATCCCTGCTGTTCTGGTTTCTCATTTATATGCAGTGGAAAGTTCGACAGACAAAGGAGAAGCAGTAAAATTGGACCTAATGAAAGCTGGACACACTCCTGAAACTGCCACACCAGTAATTTTAGTCAAAACTACATTTTAATTAAGTAAAAATAATGGATTTAGAAATAAAATAATAGGGCACAAATGGACTCATTACGCTATGATTTATGTCGCCAAATCAAGACAATTAAAGTTTTGACTCTCCCAGAAATGGAATCTTAAACCAGTCAATTGGGAATCACCTGGTCAGTACCTGTTAGGTAATCTGGCTGATAGGGCCCTGTCATCCCTAAAGGAAAGTAACCATCTGTTACCACATGCCATGGGACCATTCCCTTGGTAAGCATCAGTCGAAAGGCACCAATGTTTCTTTAAAGTGGCAAGGTTTATTAGTTGTAAGAAGTAAGAAGTCTAAAAATAAAGCACTGTCTCCCCAAGGGCTCTGGTCAAGAGATACTATTGAGGAAGTGGGTGGCGATTGGTCAGAGGGTTGCTGGGGAAGATTCCACGTACACTGAGAAGGCATCACCCTCTGCATGCCTGGTCACATTTGACACGTTCCAAAACAGTGGTGCAAGGTCAACTTTGTCAGTCCTCGCAATTCTGTGGCTGCTCAGGCAGGGGGTGTCAACCACTTAGCCTAGTCAAAGTATTTCAGTGAACTGTATTCCTTAAATCAACAGAAATTTCACAAAACTATATTCCATGAGTCTGTCATGTGATATGGCTTATCAAGGATTGGGGGGATATATGACACACTTTGATAAGAATCAAATCCCCTACTAATCACTGCACAGAGAAGCGATGGTAGCATTCTACTACTAGGAAAACAGAAAAAGAGAAGAGGAGCTTCTTTTCTAATGATCCCACAGACAGAGAAGATAAAACTTGACCTCAGATGAACCTTCATAAAATAACTTGAAATTAGCAATATGAAGTAGAAAGGGATGTAGTCTAAAGAGATTTCATTAGAGGATGCACATTCTTCAGTTATCTGGTCTACTGTGTCAAACATTTTCTTCAGAATTTTTAAAATAAGGTCAGTTCTCTCCACTTATAACCATGACGAGCTGTTCCTTGGCATTCTTCTTTCCAACTATTTTTTGAACATGCCATTGTTTTATTTATCAAATATTTAATGAGTGTCTACTAAGTACTTGGAACTCTCCTAAGGGCAATGGATGTATAAATAAACAAAACTATAAAAATAAAGCAAATAAAATAAACCAATCAACAAACATAGCAGTTTTCATAGATTTTATATTCTAGTGGGAGAAAAGGGAAGAAAAATGTGGTTAAATATATAACATGTCAAATGGTTACGCTGATAATAACAAGTGCTTTGAGAAAAAGCAAGATGCCCTGGTTTAGCTGAGAATTTTAAATGGAGTGCTCCTGACAGATCTCACTAAAAAGGAGATCTTGGCGGCCTTACCTGAAGTGAAGGAGATAGTCAGGAATATATGGGGGGGGGGGGGGAATACAAACAACTTGATATAATAGTACTCAAAAAGAGCAAAAACTGTGATGAGGCTTGGTGAGCAAGATGGTAAGAGGCAGGGAATGAGAGAGCAGCACACCATCACATTCAGGAGAGCTGCATTATCATTGTAGGGACTCTGGCTTGTGCTTTCTTCAGAAAACTAGTACAGTTTCACCTGAGGTTTTAATAAATGACTTTTGTTATTCTGTTGATAACGATAAAGAGAAGGGATCTTGTAGGATGCTATTTTAACAATCCAGATGAGCTCTGATTTTATCTTTAGAGTATAGCTGATTTTAGATGATAGGCATGGAATAAGTGACAGATTTTGAATCTATCTTAACAAAGCTGAACAATTTGCTGAACAGATTATACATAGCTTATAAGAAATGAGAGGTTCAGTACATCCTGGGGCTGGAGGAGATTCAAGGGCAAATGACCACTTTACAAAATATCATGAATAGATCCATTTTTTATGGAATGATGATCATGAAAAAAAAATGAAGGAGTGGAGTTATGAGCTAGAAGCAAAAAAGATGTGATCTTGGCACACCTGAGTGAAGCAGTGGTTAGGTCAATTGCCTCCAAAGGAACAAATCACATACTCCTGGTTTCAAGCCCTGGATCTAGACAAAATAATCAGGTTGGACAATTTAATAAAAATAAAGGAAGTGCTTCTTCCTCCTCTCTTCCTGCCTGTATACTTGCCTTCATTCCTGCCTGTACCTTTGCTTAAAAAACCAAAACCAAACAAACAAAAAACAGATGTAATGTAATGGGAAAGTGAAAAGATAAACCTGAGGAGTGCCAAGAGATGTATCTAAGTTAGCAGATGAGAAGACAGAGGGTGTGGGAACAAATGTGGATAGAAGAGAAGTTACAGTGGGAAAACAAGTCACAAATATTTATGCTGTTGGTTACTCTTCCCTTTCTTCCATTACCCATACATGGAACTTATATTCCTGTCAGGTGTCATATTCCTTTTGTCCACTGATTAATCTAAAACAGTATTTATTAGGCCAAGGGAGAGTTCTAAAAAGGAAAGAGAAGCTGAGACAATAAGGGGACAAGAGAGAATGAAGAAAAGGGAGAAAGATAAGGGCAAAATGTAAACTGGAAAAAGAGATTGTGAAAATAAAGATTTGATAATCAGGGCTTCATATTTTAGGAACCAAGGTGAGGAGTAACAAAGATTTGATTAGAATTGATAAGTTAAAAGCGTGGTGGTGACAGAAATTAATTTTTTTTAAGGATAGTGAACAGTGAGATTTGCATAGCTGTCACTCAAAAATGTTTCCATAATTAAGTGCTCAAAGTGGCAGAGAGTTTCAGACAGAGGACTTTAATCTGTAGTTATATATTTAGAATTTAACCAGAGCTCTGTAAAAGGCCAAATTCCTAACAATTTTATATAGATTAGGAGTAATTTTATTTTTAATAGAAATAGAAATTGTAACAGAAAAGTTGTTAATACTTCTGTGTTACATATTTTTTCTTAGATACTCAATTTGCACTCTGTTCATAATACAGTAAGATCACCACCAAAAGTTCAATTCTAACCTTCACCATAAATTGATGCCTTTGACTCAATTTTCCTAACCTCCTCCCCCTTCCTTCCGGTAACTACTAACTTGTTTCTATGAATGAAAATCTATTTTATTTTGTTTGTTTGTTTGGTTTTCATTTAAGAGCAATAACTGAGGAAAGGGAAATATTCCCCTCTCCAACATTGAAAAAAAAAACTTCATTTGACTTTTAGAAAATTGATGAGATAAAGTCTATTCACATATATCAGTATCCCTCTCTTTGAGGGAAAATCTGAAGGCTATGAAAGTATGACTAGCAGTTGGGTAGATGCACCACTCTAATTTAGATGTCTTATGTATGAATACAAGGTAATGAGTCAGCCATGAGTGGGGAAGCAGGGGTAATGCAACAGAGGCAGTCCTCTAATCAATAAGGCAGCATACTGAAAGGGCACCAATCTGAAGTCATCCAATCAGTTTAAAAGCAGAACCACTATCGGACCAGTCAAAACCCTTGTCCACCCCAGGACAACTCTGGGCAGGGATAAAGGCTGCCAGATTCCTTAAAAACCTCAGCCCCAGTCCTATGGCTTCTACCCTCTTGAAATATCAATGCTTCTTCTCTCTCAAAGGGTCCACTATCTTCATGTGTTTTTGCTTACTGGCTGTACTGCCTTCTTTGTTCCCAGAGCATATGGGATGGGTCCAATAAAATCTTTTGTCAGACTTGCAGGAACCCTGAAGCAGGACCCTAGGACACTCTCACAGTAACATTACTGCAAGAAGATATGAGCAAAATATGATTTATTACATAGATATCTAACAACCTACTCTAATGTTAATTTAATGTAGAAGAAAACAGGGAGCACAAGTGGAGGTCAACAGAACCCAATTGGTCAAAGTACTGTGTAGAGGAAGGTCTTGCATCCCACTCTTGGGAAATCTCCCACTGGCCAGAGAAGACTAATGTTGGAATATCCAAAATGTTTTTATTTCAATCCTCCAAATCACCTTTCAGTATCCTATAACATATTCACATGGACAGATGACAGTGATCTACCCCCTCATCATTCTAGTTTTATCATACGTGGATTCTCAATACATGGATTCTCTGGTTTTTATCATTTTCTGTATGTTCATATAAGGAAAAGTCCACCACTGAGAAGGGATTCTATTCCTGAACCTAGTAAAATCAATGAGTATAAAACATCAAACAAATGGTTTGCAGTACTATGATTTTGTTGATGGTTACCTTACTGATAGAAGGTGATAATCTTTTGGAGATTGCTTTATCTTATCTGGGAGATAGAACAAATAAGCATAATAAAAGTGGAGATTGGTTTCTCTTGCTTACTTCTGCATTGAGGAGGATTGAGAAAGATAAGGAACTGCCCTATCTGTGCTAATGAACATGCCAATACACTGTGTGAGTTTAATTGCTTACCCTGGCTATGGGTCACTTGTAGACACCATTAAAAAAAGAGAGACTTAAATTATTCAAATCTAACTTGATTTTTAGGGAGACTGAGAGAAGAATTTGAAACAGACTCACAAGCTTGAATTTGGAGCATTTATACATGAGATGAGTCTCTGTGAGTAGAATTTAACACACAAAAGAATTTCCATAGCCTATAAATATTCATGTATTTCTCCTGGGGTTTTGTTTTTTATTATTTTTTTAAAGAAACAAAGCACAGAACTAAGAGAAAATATTTCCTACTCCTCAATTCTCTTTCCAACATAAGTGAAAAAAGGAACACAGTATTTACTAAGACTAACATCTTACTACACAGTGTATCAGCTAATTTTAGAGATATGATGGCAGCTCAGTCTCACAATCACCTATGAATGAAGGCATTTATTATTATCCCCATTTAGTAGAATATGGAATGGAGACAAAGAAAGGGAAATGATTTGTAAAGTAGCTTCTAATGACAGAACAAAATTGCATCCCAAGATTATTAACCTACAAGTTTATCTCTTCTGCTCTTCCTTTCCCACAGATATAGGGGCAGAAATTTCAAATGACTAAGAATGAGGAGGTACTTTAAATCTTTAATCCATTCTTCTTACATGCTTTTCAGCATAAACATACATTTGCACTCTGGTTTTATAAGACTTAAATCACTCATAAATGGAGATAAAAGATACAGACATATTAATTCAATTAAAATGTTTTGTTGAGCATTTGGCTATGGTAAAAGTAACTTCTTAAGTTTCTTCTTGGGGGAACAGAAAAGGAGAAATAAGGAAAATAGTTTACCTGTCTTACCTCTAGGTGACTGTAGTGAACTTTATGTCTTTAAATTACTTTATACAATTTTATTAACCATAATGTACTTTTGATACCTTAATGTTATTTTAACATGAGCAAAGGAGATGGAAGATCAAATAGCTATCACATTACTTCTAATGGTTGATTATCAGCTGGAACCACTGAGACTTGAAATCTGTTTTTCCTGTGTATTTAGACACCAATCAATTTTGCTCTCAGTTTGACTGATTGCCTTAATTCTTTACACTGCTGATGTAGTTAAAACTGAAGGATGTCCCCTAATGCCCTAATCCATAGAAAATTGAACTACTAATCTTTAGGGCTGACATGTTTATACAAGCCCATTTAATCAGGTGAACCCCAACAGAAGAAAGGTAATATTGATGTTTTTCTCAACCAAATTAAAAATGCAATATGTCTCAGCTGTTGGCAGATGACTCCTTCTTGACCAAGAAATACTTTAAAATTTATTGAACATCAAAAATCTCTCAAAATACTTTGATGGATCAGAATTAAGTCAGAAACATGTAAGCTCGATTTGCTTGAAGCAGAAAAGAGTATCTTCCTTTCCACAACTTGAACATTGTCTGTACCTTCCACCTTCAAGGGACATTTGGAAAGTTCCAAACAAGTTTAACAAGCTTAACATAGGCGAGAGGGAGAACAAAGCATATAGTCATGCATCACTTAATGACATTTCTGTCAAAAATGAAGTGTATGTAGCATGGTTATCTCAACAGACTATACTATACAACTTAGGTATACAGCAGGCTGTATCATCTAGGTTTGTGTATTGCTCTCTATGACACTCCACAATGATGAAATCACCTGACATTGCCTTTCTCAGAAAGTATTCTCATCATTATTAAGTGATGTATGTCTGTATATTAAATCTGAAAAAGAGAGTTCATGTGGGGCAGCATGTTTATATTTTTTCATAGAAATCTAAGATTAAGAAGTGAAAAGTCTTGCCTCTGTTTTGAGACGGCAACTAAGCTCACAGCTGAGTGAATATTCTATATTTACTTCCATATTAATGACAAAATTACTAGTATAGGTTAAAAGAATGATAAAAGGAATTTTTAAACATTTGTATCTGTGACAAATAACATCATACTTTGCAACAAATGAATAAATCAAACAATACTTGTATATGAATGTTCATACTCATAACAATAAAAAAATCATTAGAAATAAACCAAATTTTCACCAAAGGGTGAATGCATAAACAATAAGGGCTATATCCATACAAGGGGATATTAGTCAACCACAAAGGATAATGCAGCACTGATACAGCTACATGTGGATAAACCTCACAAACATTGTTAAATGAAAGAAACCAGACACAAAAGATACATGTATAATTTTACATGAAATATAAAGAATACGTAACTTCAAAGAGACAGAAAGATCAGTGATCAGGTGTTGAAAGAGGAAGAATTGGAGAGTGACTATTCAGTCGTATGGGATTTCAAGTGATTAAAAAGTTTGGAACTAGATAGAAAATAATAGTTGTTTACCTTTCTGAATAGACTACATTCCACTGCATTGTACATTTTAAACGATTAATTTAATGTCATGTGATTTCAAGTCAATTTTTAAAATAAATAACAATCACTTAAAATAAGTGCAATTGGCTCTAAGTTTTTTTTTTTTCACATCTTCTTTGATTTCCTCTCTTACCCATGAATCATTCAGAAGCAAATTGTTTCATCTACAATGAATTTGAGGTCATCTAGCTTTCTTTTTATTGTTGATTTCTAGTTTTAAGCTATTGTGGTCAGAGAAGATACTTGGTAAGAATTCAACTCTTGAAATGTTTTTGAGATAATGTTTTATGTCTCAACATAGGATCTATTGTTGGGAATGTCCTATGTGCACTTGAGAAGAAAGTGAAATCTGTAGTTGTTGGATGAAGTGTTTGGTATGTAACCTACATGCTCCAAAGGGTCTTTTAAAGCTGTTGTTCCCCTGTTAATTTTCTACCTGGCTGATCTGTTCATTGCTGTAACGGGGTGTTAAAATATCCTATCATTATTATGTTACTGTCAATGTCTCGCATCATTTCTGATAATATTTGCTTATCTATTTCGATATGCCTTCACTGGTGCATATATGTTAATAAGTGCTACCTCTTCTTTCTGGATTATATATTCATTATT